>PVKV010010810.1:0-73806 GCA_004027835.1 Alouatta palliata
GGGGAGGGATAGCATGGGGAGAAATGCCAGATATAGGTGATGGGGAGGAAGGCAGCAAATCACACTGCCATGGGTGTACCTATGCAACAATCTTGCATGTTCTTCACATGTACCCCCAAACCTAAAATGCAATAAAAAATATATATTAAAAAAAATGAAAAATCCTAATATCTCCCTCTCCCACCAAAACAAAAGTCTTTCTAAATGGGTGTGAAAGATGTCCATGATATTACTTTTCTTTTATAGAATATGACTCTAAAGTGCAAGGTGTAACCTGGTCTCTCTAAAGAGGTTTCATTATCTAAGCAGGGCTCCATAAGTAGCTTATTTTAATACTTTATTCTTTAAAAGTCTTTTATAGTAGTGATAGCCAAAGAAAATCCAGTTCATCATTCTTAACAAAGATAATAACAATTAATATTTATTTTGTGATTCATGACTTAGGACATTCTTGTATGTATATTATTTTACTTGATCCTTATTAAAACCCAGAGAAATACAAATTAGTCTATATTAAAGATGAGGAAAGTCAGGCTTCTGGCACAGGACTTTAGCCTCCAAAATTCTGTGACTTTTCGGTTGTAACAACTTTGAAATAGATAATATTTTCTCTAAGATTTTCCCTATGCCTTTGGGTGGTGGTTCTCCCTCCAGCCTTTTCTACCACCCCACTCCTGGCCCTGCCCCAAACTCAACTCAGATTCTTCTCCCATACATAGTTCACATAAGCCCTGAGACTTTGCACTCAGTATGCTACCTCTACCAGTTTCCGTTACTCTTGTTTCTGTCAGAGCCTCTATCACGATTTACCTTTCATTTACTTTCCTTCTTACTTTTCTTATGTATATGTATGTGTGTGCCTGTATCCCACATTAGAATGGGCCCATGCCTGTTATTTATGGCATTTTCACTGTGGTACTTTTAGTATCTAACACAACATTCTGCACAGGTAGGAATTCAAACATTTGTTAAATGAGTCAATTCACACATGAAGATCCTGGTTTAATCTAGTCATTGTTCAAACTTTTATACACACCAAAGGATTCTGAATTCTATTAGGTGCCCTTAGGTATCTTGTAAGAACTGAATTAAAATGGGGGCAGTGCAGAGATGAAGTGATTTCCTTGAAGAAGTTGGGAGACACCAGAATTTCCCCACGTTTCTCAAGCCATATCATGTAAGCATTTGAGTTTGATTCTTTTGCATCACAGTGGTATCTTAAAACTCCTCCTTCTCAACCGACTTTTGTTTCAAAATTATTCACATTCTGGATCCCACAGATTTAACGGCCTGTCTTTGCCAATTTAACAGGTATTATTAACACTAAAGTTGCCTGTAAATGATAAGAATATAGGACTTGAGGGCAAGAGGTAGTATTGGTTCTTTCACTAACTTGGTATTCTTTCTTTCTTTCTCTGGGTAGTCATTTAACCTCTTCAATTTTTACAATCTTTAACATTTTTGAAAAGTTAATGAAGTATAATTAGGTAAAAAACACAAAAATAATAGCAAGCATATAAAATGCTATTAAAATGAGGTACCATTTTGAACCTATAAAAATAACAAGATCAAATAAGTGTATTTTATTTTATTATAGTGCTAATTTAAGAAATATTTTCAATTAGTCATATGTAACAAAATGTTCATACACTTTGATCCAGTAATCCCAATAGATACATAAAATACTAAGTGATTTATAATCAGAACAATATATGTTTCCACACTGCATAATAACAGAAGCAAAAGAAATTCTAAAATAGAGGACAAAGAACACAGATAAGTAATTATATAGTTACTTCAAACAATAAATATACATTATTAAAATTACATAGTATAATATGATAAAGTGGAAACAATACTATTTAAGGAATATAAATCAGTAAACATGTAATACAAAAGTTCATTATTTCTATTTGCAGTAATATAACAATGTGCACTTGGATTGCAACACAATTAAGCAAAATAAAGTTAATTAAATCACTGAAAGTAAAATTTAATTGGATCATTGAATCGATTATCTCCTTGAGCTAATGATTTCCTTTAGCTTTTAATTAGTATTATAATTTTGTACAACTGTGTCAATAAATAATTTCTAATGCAGATATCGGATTTGTTGTTGCATAAGCCCTTTTTCAAAATCATGATTTAATTCTCTCATTTTATTAATGTATTCTTACTCTAACCAAAAATAAAGTAAAATATTTACCTGTTAAACTTATTTGAGCATTTTTGATGAAACCTCGGAAACTTTTCATTTAATTTTTACACTGGTAGTTTTGGTAGCTTTATGAGATGAAATTACACTTTCCGATTTGAGAAAAGAAAATTATAAATCAAAATTATATGGTCTATGAATGCCATCACATTTTTATATAGTAAAATAAACATTATGATCTATTTTGTCAAATACTTCTCTCATCCATATACCTGTGTTAATTTTAAAGAACATATTCTGGCCAGGCAAGGTGGCTCATGCCTGTAATTGCAGCACTTTGGGAGGCTGAGGCGGGTAGATCACAAGGTCAGGAGTTCAAGACCAGCCTGGCCAACATGGTGAAACCCGTCTCTACTAAAAATACAAAAAGTAGCCAGGCATGGTGACCTATAATCTCAGCTACTCAGAAAGAATTGCTTGAACCCGGGAGATGGAGGTTGCAGTGAGCCAAGATGGCGCCACTGCACTCCAGCCTGGGCGACAGAGCGAGCCTCCCTCTCAAAAAAAAGAAAAAAAAATATGATTACTCGGAAATCATTACCTCATTTAAAAACAACACTGTTTCATAAGAAATACACACTCCAATGACCAGAGAAGACTTCTCAGACATTATGCCTAGTGTAAACATAAGCAAAACCTCAAACAAGACAGCCCAGTTTGCAAAAAGAAATCTTTGAGGTGACTGTTTTTAAACTTCATTAACTCTAAATTTCCATTTCACCAGTAATGACTCTTCATAGTTCCTAAAGACCATTCCCTAAGGGGTGTGCCTAACTCACCAAGACAGGCAACTCAGTAACTCTGGAGGTGACTCTCCTTCATTTTGCTTGCTGAAAATAATGTGGTGTTCTACCACAACTGCAGTGTTTTGGTTCCAGAACTAAACCAGAGAATTTCATTTGGTTTTCTAATTTGGTCCAGCTGTTGAAATAGATCTCTCTCCTTTTCTTTTCTCTTTTTTTCTTCCTTTTTTTTGCTTTTCTTTCCTTTTTCTCTCTTTTTTCTCTCTCTCACTCTCCTTCCTTCTTTCTTTTCTTCCTTCCTTTTTGTTCTTCCTTCTTACTCTTCTTTTCCTACCTTTCGTCCTTCTACCTCCTCACCCCCTCTCTTTTTCTTTCTCCTTCCTGAAACCATTCTTTGGACACTCGTAGCAAAATGGAAGTAATCTCATTGAAAGGGTAAGTTTTCATCATCAAAACTGCTAGTAGCACACCAGTTTCATAGTGCAGATATCCTTGAATATTTACAAGAAGTCATGAGGAGTATACTAAATGTGGTAGTACTATGTCACCTTGAGCATCCCCCGCCCCACCCCCACCCAGTATCCAAATACTCCTTCAGGTTTTCTGGCACTCTGGAAGAACTCAAGTAACAAAACATGCCTTTAATTTGACCTCCCCTACCCCCTGCCACGATCACTCCAAATTAAAAGAAAGGAGATAAATAAAAGGAAAGGTAAAATAATAGTTTTGAATAATATTTCCACCTTTTGAATAATTGTTTTGAAAGTGAGAGACTAATCAAATAATCTCCTTTGTTTAACCATTCATTCAATTCACTCATTCGGTCAATACAGAAAGCCCAACTGTGTGTCTGAAATCATCCTGTGTTCTGGGTACACAACTAGAAAGGAAGGATTTCTTTCTTTAAAGAGCTGATGTATTTGACAGAAGAAAGGTAATTAAAACATAAACAATGTAATTTCTTAAAATAACATGTGTTATCAAAAATAAATAGACAAAAGATTGAAAGTGATGAGAGTATATGTTGTTTTATGTCAGTATAAGTGGCAGTCAGGGAAATGACATGTGTACCCAGATCTGGAAGTATCTTAGGCAGAGAGAAGAGCAAATATAAATATCCTGAAGTAGGTCAAGCTTGTCACGTCAGTGGTAAGAGTTAAGCGCAGAGAGTTGGGCAAAGAAGTAATCCTGTATGGCCTCATCATTTGTGTTGTTGTCCATATATAGTGGACAATAAGAACAATAACTTCTTAAATGGTTTAATCGTAGAATGATAGGATTCAATCTAAGTTTTATAAAGGAACTGAAACTGCTGAGTGAAGCAGTGGGGTAGGGAGAGAGAGAGTAGAATGGAAGCAGAAAAGTCTCTCAGAATATTTCCCAGTCCAGGGAAGCAATCGTGATGTTGAATTGGGTGGTAGCAGGAGAGATTATCAAAAAACAATATTGAAGATGTGTTTTAGATGGGACACCAGTAGTACTTGTCAATGGATTATCAAAAATACATCATAGATTTTCAGTGAATGAATAAATGGTGCTATATTATATAGGTAAGTAAGAACCTGTTGACTTTTACAACCCTGAAGCCATAAAAATTATATGTTCTCTTGGAAGAAAAAGGCTAAGCATACTAGTAACAATTAGCAGCAAACGCATTTAGAAACCAGGTACACCACTAGTACTTAAAAACTAATGAGAAAAAAACTATACCTCTTGTTTAACATTTAGGGTGTCCACGATCAGTACATAAAGCTGTTCCTTCCCTGGTGATTCAAAAAAAAAAAAAATGCTCCACTCACATTTTTATTATTCCTCTTTTTCACTCATTTAACAAATATTTATTTACTGCCTACTGTAATCCAAGTCCCAAGGAAGTAACATAAGAACCACACAGGCATAGTAAAAATTGTTTCTGTTAAAATTCTGACAATTTTGCGTCATTTTCTTCGAGGTTTAGTGCTGTGGAGAAGTCTGAAGTAACTATCATTGTTTTTTTTTTTTTCCTTTGTTCAGAGTATGTTTAATCCATGTTTGTTCCCATTTATATTTGTGTGACTTTTAAAATTGATATTGATGTTCATTTTTGAAATTCAAATACTTTACCAGGTTTTATTAATTTTTTAAATACTTCATTGGCCCACTTTTAGCCTGAACATTCAAACTTTCAACTCAGAGAATTTTTTTCTGCTTTGTCTTTGATTATTTTTCCTATGCTGTTTAGATTAGTTTCTTTTTAAAGATTAGTTAGCCGCAAGGTAGACTTCCCTTTTCAATTTTACTTTTCATCACATTAGATTCTTTCATCTTTGTGTCTTTTCTTTTGCCTCCTAGTAGACAACTAATATTAGAAATGTTGTCCGTTTGAATTTCTGTAGTGTTTATTCACCTCTGTACTGTTTCTGAAGCTATATATTTTTTCTTCTTATATTGTATTTCATTTATTTAAACTCTGCCTACCATCCAGTTTTCTATTTTTTCTATCTCAGTATCTCATATTTCGTACTTACAATTTATTCAGCATTAACTTAGAGTAGAAGACAGAGCTGTCAACATTGGTTTCCTTAAAAATGATTTTCAAACAAGTGTTTTATTTTCACAACTTCAGTATTTCTCTTAATATTACATAATCTTTTCATGATTGTAACTATTTTAAAATGTTTTCTCACCCTTGAGTGATTTCTATCCATTCTGGCATTTTCAGGTTCTAGTTGACATCCTTTTCTTCCAACTTTTTTTGGTTTTTTTTTTTTTTTTTGGATTTTGATTGACCTCCAGAAATACATCCATTTTGACTCTTGTTTTGTTTTTTTGAGATGGAGTCTCTGTCACCCAGGCTGGAGTGCAGTGGCATGATTGCTGCTCACAGCAACCCCCACCTCCCGGATTCAAGCGATTCTCCTGCCTTAGCCTCCTGAGTAGCTGGGATTATAGGCATGCCCCAGCACACTCACCTAGTTTTTGTATTTTTATTTTTTTATTATTGTACTTTAAGTTCTGGGGTACATTTGCACATCCTGCAGGGTTGTTGCATAGGTACACACATGCCGTGGTAGTTTGTAGTCTCCGTTCCCTGTCACCTACATCAGGCATTTCTCCCAGTGTTTTCCCTTCCCAGCCTCCCCGCCCCGCGCTGTCCCTCCAGTAGTCCCCCACCCGCCATCCTACCCCAGTGTGTGATGGTCTCCTCCCTATGCCCAGGTGCTCGCATTGTTCAACACCCCTCTATGAATGAGAACATGAGGTGTTTGGCTTTCTGCTTCCAGCTTTTAAAGAGTAATCATTTTAGATATTGAATGGGAAAATTAAGTTGGTGAGCAACATTCTGTATTTTTACAGGGTGCTTTTTTGGATGTGAATCTGCTGAGCTAACAGGAAGTTTCTGATTCCATTACCTGGTCATCTTATTTGCCAGATACAGTAAAAATGAAATTTGACAAATAACTTAGAGACTCAAGAGCCTATCTGTGGTTCTCTCAAGAAACATAAAAACAAAAGCCTAGGTAAGATATTCTTTAAATGAATTGCCTATTTCCAACTTCACATTGTTAAACATGAAATACTATCGCCTATGCAATTTTGCATGAACTTATTAAAATTCTGATCCCCAAATTAGTGCCAAAAATAGTTTAATAAAGGCACAATTTAAGGATTTTAAAAGATTTTTTTACTCTAGAAATTAACTTTAGATAGTGTTCTTGGTCTCCTCACTCTGGCCAGCAAAGGATCATTATTTTAGTGATAATATAATACAGTGGGAAGTATATATGGAAGACTCTTTAGTTCTATTCCACGACTCCCCCCATTTTATGAAAATTACTTTATGGCTTCCCAGTTCTTCTTTGTATCTGAGTTTGGTTAAGAAAACTCTTCCTGGAAGGGCATTTGTCAATAATATAGTTCATTGTGTTGCTGAAAACTTGCAGCTTTGGGTACAGAATCCACCAAAAGTTTTCTCTGGAGAGCAGCTCCTCATCAGGGATTTCATTCTCTAGCCCTTTCACAAAAGGAGGTGCCATGATTAATGCTCACTAAAGTAATGTGAGTGGAAGTGATGACTGGCATTTCTAGGTGGAGGTGTATGTGAGATGAGGTTTCATTTTTCACATTCCCATCTGCTGTTTGCCAGCTGAATGCCAGATGCCAATCCTCTCAGGGAAGGTGGAGCCAGAAGACAGAAGTAGTCTGGACCCCTGCATCATCACAGGAGGGCAAGTTGCATATCAACCAATATCCATATTGGACCTATTTATGAGCAAGAAATTCGCTTTTATTGTATTAAATCACCAGGGGGTAGATGTTTTCCCTTAAACATCTAGTGCCATAACCAGAACTAATTTGCGTTTAGTTTCTTATTAAGATGGTGGAAAAAATCAAATCAGTTGTTTGTGACTTCCCAAGGTTTCTCAAAAGCATCTCAAACTAAGATACAATAAGTAACTAGATGTGGGAAAACTCCCACCATTTTCAGTTGCCTTTTCCCAAGAAACACCAAGTGAGTACCTCATCCTGCATGACAGTGACATTTTTGGGGAATTTGTTATGTGTTTATAAGAAACCACATGGGATGGAATTTCAAGAAATACTTCATGTTGCTTGCACATCACAGCCTGAACATCTTCACAAATCTCTTTTGGTCTTTTTGCAATAATGAGTCAATACCAAAGGACGAATTTCTTAGGGCCATCTCACACTTTACACTCACCCTTCTCTTCAGTCCAGAAAGCACAGATACTATTTAGATTTAGGTATTAGGGAAGCCATATCATGGAATAGGAAAATGTAACACAGATGCCATGTATCACTATCTACACAGCCCACTGGATATATCCCTTCAAAGCTATTCCCTCCTGGCCATTTCTCTCTTTATAACCTCTACTTTGCCATGTTGTCCATGTTACTGGAGACAGATCTCATACACGGGACTAACGTTTCCCATATCTTGTCTTTTCTTATCTAAATTAATATACAATAACCTAAATACATACAATGAGTGATGACAGATGTCTACACTTGTGAAACTAATAATTTGTATAGAACTTTGCCATCATCACCTAAAATTTTCTCTTTCCCTTTGCAGTTCATATCTCCCTTGGCCCTCTTTTTATTATTATTCCATTTTATGAATAAACTACTTTATAAAATAATTTCATTCATCTGTGAATGGACATTTGCATTGTTTCTAGTTTGGGGTTATTACAAATAAAACTGCTATGAAGATTTATACCCAAGTCGTCTTAGTGTGGATATATGTTGTCTATGAAATACTTTTAAGTGCAATAACTGGGACATATGGTAGGTGTACATTTAACTTACAGTAATTATCAAAAATGATTTTTAATTGCCTCTAATATTATACTTTGTTGCCACAATATATGAGAGCTCCAGTTGCTCCACATTATTTTAAAGACTTGGTATTAGAGTTTTAAATTTTAGCCATTTCCATAGGTACATAGTAATATCTTATTATGTTTATAATTAACATTCCCCTGATGACTATTGGTATTGATTTTATGTGGTTTTTGAATATTTATATATATATATTTTAAGTTTTATTTATAATTTTTGTAGGTACATAGTAGGTGTATATATTTATGGTGTACATGAGGTGTTTTGATATAGCCATGCCTATGAAATAAGCAATCATAAATCCCCTCAAGCATTTATTTAGGACTTATTCATTCTTGCTACTTTGTTTTATACTCACCAACCTTCCCTACATCCTCCCCAACCCTCTCTGACCTTCCCAGCCTCTGAGAATCATCCTTGTACTCTCTAGTCCATTGGTTAAATTGTTTTGATTTTTAGATCCCACACATAAGTGAGAACATGGAATTGTCTTTCTGTGCCTGGTTTATTTCACTTAACATAATGATCTCCAGTTCCATCTAGGTTGTTGCAAATGACTAGATCTCATTATTTTTTATGGCTAAATAGTACTCTCTTGTGTATATATACCACATTTTCTTTATCCATTCATTTAGTGATAGACACTTAGGTTGCCTCCAAATCTAAACTATTGAAAGAAGTACTGCAACAAACGTAGGAGTGCAGATATCTCTTTGATATACTGATTTCTTTCTTTTGGGTAAATACCTAAAATAAATTAATTAGAAAGAGGAATGCTTTTGCACTGTTGGTGGGTGTGTAAATTAGTTCAACCACTGTGGAAGACTGTGACAATTCCTCAAGGATCTAGAACCAGAAATACCATTTGACCCAGCAATCCATTTACTGGTATATCCCAAGGAATTGTAAATAATTTTACCATAAAGACAAATGCACACATATGTTTATTGCAGCACTATTCACAATAGTGAAAACTTGGAACCAACCCCAATGCCCATCAATGATAGACTAGATAAAGAAAATGTGGCACATATATGCCATGGAATACTATGCAGCCATAAAAAGGGAGGAGTTCATGTCCTTTGCAGGGGCATGGATGAAGCTGGAAGTCCACATTCTCAGCAAACTGACATGGGAACAGAAAACCAAGCACCACATGTTCTCACTCATAAGTGGGAGCTGAACAATGAGAACACATGGACACAGGGAGGGGAACATCACACATTGGGACCTGGGGGGAGGTGGCTAAGGGAGGAATAGCATTAGGAGAATTACCTAACGTAGATGATGGGTTGGTGGGTGCAGTAAACCACCATGGTACATGTATACCTATATTACAAACCTGCTCATTCTGACCATGTATCCCAGAACTTAAAGTATAATAAAACTAAATTTACAAAAATTAAAATATATATATATATATATATATATATATATATATATATTCTCTTTCATGAGGTGGATATTCAATAATTTGTTCATTTTCGAATGCTAATTAATCTTATTAAACTTTGAAATTGTGCAGACACACACATACACACACACACATAAACATATACACGTAGACACTCTGGATAGAAATCCTTTGTTAAATACATGTAGTGTAAACATTTTCTTTCAGTCGGTTGCTCTCTTTCTTTTTTTTGAGATGTCTTTTGAAGAGCAAATAATTTTAATTTGATAAGGTTTAATGTATCACTTTTTATATAATAGTTCCTGCTTTTTGTATCTTATCTAAAAACTGTACATATTTCAACCTTGCAAAGATTTTCTCCAATGTTTTCTTTAAGAATTTTTTAAATTTTAGCTTTTAATTACACTTACACATTTTGGGTTAATTTGTATATATAATATTAATATAAGGTAATAGTCAATGTGGATTTCCCATACCAATATCCAGTTGTACCAGCACCATTTGCTGAAGAGATTTCCTTTGCTAATTGAATTGACTTGTTATTTTGTTGAAAATCATTTGATTGTTTATGAGTGGCCTCATTTCCGCACTGTTTTCCATTCAATTGATCTTTATGTCTGTCATTTTGCCAATACTACTATATCTTCATGGAAAGACTTAAAAGTGTAAATCATCAATTTTTCCTCTTTATAAAGGGCATTGTATCCATTAGATTATTTGCATTTTCATAGAATCTTTAGAATTAGCTTATTAATTTCTATATACAGACTATATAAAATTATGATTAGAACTGGGATAAGCTATATGTCAGTTATCAATACTGAATCTTTAAATTATGTATATGGTATATGTGTCATTTTTTCAGGTCTTCTTTAATTTCCATTAGAAATATTCTACGTATTTTAATGTATATATCACATATATCTCTTGTTAAATTTATTCACATCATTTTTTTGAATTCAAGATAAATTTAAAAAAATATTTTCCAGTGTTTTGCTATTAGTAAATAAAAAGTAAACTGATTGCTTTACACTAATACTGCATCCTGTGACCATGCTAAATTCATTTATTAATCTAGTGGGTATTTTTTATTCATATATTTTTGATGGACATGTACAAATCATTTTCAAATGAACATCGTTTTATGTTTTTTCTTTCCAATTTCATGCTTTTCATTTCTTTTTTCTACTGTACTATCTAGTACTTTCTATTCAATGTCTAATAGAAATGGCAACCACAATCATTCTTGCTTTTTCCTGATCTTAGGGGAAAGGCATTCTGTCTTTCCCTGTTTACAAACAGTATCTCAGTTAATGGCCTTAAATAACTTCAGTGGTAGGGACCTTAATCTTGTTTCTCATTTGGATATGCCTATTGTCTCACAGCTTGTGAAAACCAAAACAAATACTACACAAGGTCAGGTTGACCATAGGCTTTTATTATCTTTTTGTTTAATCGTTATTTTTATAGATTTACAGAGTTACATGGATACATTGCATAATGGTGAGGTTTGGGCCTCTATATGCCTGTCACCTGAAAAGTGAACATTATACCCAACAGGTAAGTTTTAAAACTTCGTACCTCTCCTATTCTCACCACTTTTGGAGTCCCTACTACCTATGACTTCACTGTGTGTGTCCATGTGTACTCCTTGTTTAGCTCTCACTTCTAAGTGAGAACATATATTATTTGATTTTCTGTTTCTAATTTATTTGATTTAGCATAATGGCCTCCCACTCCATCCATGTTGCTGAAAAATACGTGATTTTTATTCTATTTTATGGTTGCATAGTATTCTATGCTGTATATACACCATATTTTATTTATCCAACTATCCATTAATGGATACTTAGGTCAATTCTATGTCTTTGCTATTGTGAATAATCTACAATAAACATACAAGTGCAGGTGTCATTTTGGTATAACAATGAAGACTGGTCCTTTTAATTAAACCAGATAAAAATAAAGAAAAAAGAATTTAAATAAATGAACAAAGACTTCTGGAAATACAGGATTGTGTGAAGCATCCACACCTACAAGTTATAGGCATTACTGAGGGAGAAGAAGAAAAAGTAAAAGGCTTGGAAAATCCATATGATGAAAAATTTCAGGAAAACGTCCCTGGCATAGCAATAGAATTAGACAACTAGACACATGAAGCTCAAAAAACACCTGGAAGATTCTTAACAAGACAAATCTCATCAAAGTATATAATCATCAGACTATCCCAAGTCAATATAAAGGAAAAAAAAGCAGAGAAGCATCTAATCATTTATAAAGAAAATCCCATCAGACTAACAGTGAGCTTCTCAGCAGAAACTTTGCGAAGCAGTAGAGATTTGGAGACTATTTTTAGCTTTCTTAAAGAAAAAAGACGGCCAACCAAGAATTTTATATCCTACTAAGCTGAGCTTCATAAATGAAGAATTAAAGTTTTTCCCAGGCAAGCTGGTAAGGGAATGTGTCACCCCTAGACTGGTCCCAGAAGAAATGCTCAAAGGAGTTCTAAATATGGAAACAAAGGGGCAATGTTTGCCATCATAAAAGCACATGAAAATATAGGACTTACAGATACTATGAAGTGATTATACAATTGAGACTACAAAGCAGATAGGTAACATTATGACGGGAGCAAAACCTTGCAGGCTTTTATTCTTAATGCCTGCTCTGCACTGCCTCAAGAGAAGCTGGGCCAGAGTCTGCAGCCAAATTTCAGTCCTCCACCCAGGCTGCCTGCAACAGGCTTAGACCCCCCCGACATATTCTCTCTCAGCTTTGAGACCTGGTCTGTGATAGACACACAGCTGAAGCTCATTCCAGAAATCTCCTTTGCCAAGCCAGAGCTGCATTCCATTCATCCGGCAAGGGTATGGCTCTGTGCATGGTGGGGGATGGAAGGCATAAATGGGAGAGAGAGGGAGTGAGGGAGTGAAGGGGTAGAGGACATGGCACTAAGAACATGGAGCCACTAAAAGAAAGCTTTTTCTTCTCTAACTTTGTTAGTTCCTCAACTGTTTCCCCTGGATAATGGATTAAGTCTATGTCTAATCTCATAGGGCTATTCACTTATTAATCAAAACTCCTTTATTTATTCCTTGTCTCTTTTTCTTATCATAATATAACCCTATCTCACTGTTGATTGTGAAACAGCAATGAGATTGTATTAGTGAATACGCTCATAAACCAAAAGCTGCCATATAAATGAAAAGTAACGTTGCCATTGTTATTACTGGTACTGAAAGAAACTCAGATAATGTACACAAAACTGAAATCATTTTGTCATTTCTGAGTGTCACAAAGGACCAAGGTTAAGGTGCCATAGAAACCTATATATAGATTACTTTTACAGTATTACATGATTTTCACCTTTTGCAGACTACACCAAAGGCATTCTTTCTGGGAAAGGAATGTAAAAGTGGATGTTAGTATCTGGGAAAAAATGTAGGCTCTGTGAATATGACAGCAGTTTTTAAACCTGGACTAAATTGTACAACCCATTCATAAGTAGTTAGAGTTTTTGCACTAACTTTCCCTTTCAAAAAACTACTAACTCTACTACTACTAGCATTTATGTTAGGTGGATATATCTCTAGTATACCTCAGTAAGAGTCACTGAAGCGAGGAAGGAATAGTTTTTTTTCAATTTATCTATAAATCCAGATGGTATGAAAAGAAGAATCATCTTAATCAAAATAACAGCACCCAGCAACATCTGGTCCCATAAGCTTTGTTTATCATTTCCTGAACCTCAGTAAAAGCTTTGTCTTGTGATTTGTAGGTGGCCTGGTATTTCTTACAGTGTTCCAGATGTTTTTCCTAAAGTCAGGACAGCCACAGGAAATTTATTTAACATTATAATTTTTAATAATGAATGGGTATGCAATACTTTTGACTTTCATTTCCTTTCAAAACTTTCTCAGATATTGTCTTTTTATTTCATTTTAAAGCTTATTGAAATATCTCACATTCACATTCCAAAATTATCTATTAGAGGGAAGAAAATATGCATTTTTTGTTTCTATTCTCTCTAGACCTAGCATAGTTCCTGTCATATTATAAGTCCTCAATAAATATGTGAATTAGTTGAGTAAATGAATAAAATGGTTAAATTAAAATTTTATTTTCTCTAATATAAACATGTTAAGATTGCAAGATGATAACGACATACATACACTTTCCTGGTTTTGTAAAAAGAGGGGGAAAAGTAAATTATTTCAAAAATTTTTTTCATATCAATGCCAGACCAAGTGGCAATATGGGTGCTTTATAAACTAGTCATCAATATAAATATTTACAGAATTATATGGAGCCATTTTATGCCATGATTCCATATAAAAATGGCCTTCGCTATAGGATTTGTAAGTGTTTTTATGATTTTCTAGTTAAATATGCTGGTATAATGCCTGAGGCTCACTGAGACCTCCTGCAGTTTCAGGAATATACTTTCTTTATGCTATAAGACTGTTTATAACTGTCAAACCACCAGCAAGTTATCAGCTCACATTCAAAATAGGCACCAAGCCACACTTTTGTTAATGTGAACTCTTGAAGAAAACAGAAACTAGACTGTTTTTCTAATTTTTAAACTCGTAAGTCAAAACAAAAAACAATAATTTCTTTCTCAAGAGGTTTTTTTCTTTCCTTGGTGGTGTTCAAGCAAGAACTGTTTTGGAAATGCTGACAGGATCATAGCAAAGACATCCAGAAGGAAACATATAATATGTTTATTTATCTTAGAAACCACAGAATATTGCAAAAGGCCAAATTGGCCCTGTAAAATGTGTTGCTAACATGTACAGTATGATTGCTTAATTTGGGTAAAGTCAAGTCATTTCTGTGCTGATAAAGAAGGACCACAATCTATATTCTGGCATCTCTAGAATTTATGTCTACAGCTCAACCCTTTCCCTTGAACTCTAAAATTCTAGATCTAAATCCTCCTTGACACTTCCATATGGAAGTTGAATATGCATCTCAAAAAGAACAGTTTCAAAACCAGACATTTGATTCTCAGTTCTTCCAACTCAACCTCCCAGTCATTCCCATCTCAGTAAATGGTGACTTCATCCTTCCAGTGGCCCAGGCCAAAATTCCTGAAGTCATCTCTGTCTTTTCTCTTTCATGCCCCATCTGATCATTCAGCCATCTCTGGCCTCTCTGCCATCAAAACAAACTCATATTTTCATCCCTTCTCAACAGTTTTTCTACTATTATCCAGATCGAAATCTTCATCATCTCTCACCTGATTATTGCATTCGCATCCTAAATATTCGCTTTTGACTTTTCCCTGTTATCTTACAGTCTATACACAGAAAAGGATCCTCTCAAAGACAGTTGAGTCAAGTCACTCCCCTGCTGAGACCCCTCTAATAGCTCCCTGTCTTACTCAGAGTAAAAGCTTATCTTTACAATGACCTAAAAGTCCTACAAGATGCGATTGTCATTACCTTTCTGACCTTGTATCATATATTGTCTCTCCTTGCTCACTTTACTCTGTTCATGTTCGTCCTCTCTGCTCTTACTGGAACCTGTCATGTATTTTCCAGATTCAGGGCCCCCTTTCTTGGCTTGCTCCCTTCAGTTCTTCACCTCCCTGCTCAAATATCACTCCTGATAAGGTCTTTTTCCAACCATCCTACATAAAATAACAAATCCCACCCCGCTTCTCATCCCTTATTCCCCAGTCCTGCTTGAAATTCCTCCACTTTAATTGTCATGTTCTGGAATGTCTCCTGTTGTAACATCTGCTGCAGGGGGCAAGACATTATTCATTGCTGTGTCTCTGCCACTAACACTGTCAAGCACACAGTAGTTTAATCAATATCGGCTGAATAAATGAAGTAATGTGTGCTAGTATATATATCTGATCAAGACAGAAAAGTTGGATTATTCTGATATTTCTTAGTATATTTTAAAATTGATTTGTGTTTCTATTCTTGCTCCTGATGGCCTGGAAGCATTCATTCAGCCTTCACAGTCCCTATAGAATGTGTGGTCCGGGAAGGCTCTCCTGATCTCCAATGCCTAAGTGATTGTTGGGAGTCATAATACTCAGGAGGCAACCCACCCAGTGCTTTTCTCGTTATCTTATACTGACTGGGGTGGGGTGCACATATGGCCTTTCTCTTGGCTCAAAATTATTCAGCTTCATTGAAGGCTATTTTACTTTCCTGAATGTTTAAGGTTATATGTGGTTTTAATAAGTTGAGTGTTCTCCCTTTCTTGATTTTACTTTGTTTTCCACTATGATGCTTTGTAGTGTGAAATTGACAGTCTGTCACAGACCTGTGATTTGAAGTAATTGTGACAGATGGTGTGCTTGAATACATAAACAAATTCACTAAAAGGAATGTTTAAGCAATAAGTCTGGGAATTTAAAAGTGAGCAGCAAAAAAATCAAGAGTGAAATGACTGCGATGTCGACTCAGCAACCTCGAATGTCTGTGCTGCAGGAGCGTATGAAGGGCAATGAAGCCTTGTGAAGAGCTGTGTGTGTGTGAAGGGGCAGTCTTGGACTGGGACTGCCTGAAACTTTGGATGAATGAGAAATGACTGTATAAAACATTTTTAGTTTACTTGAGGGATTAGGCACTTCTTCTTTGTATAAAGATAAGATTTTGATATCCTGCAGCTGCCTCTGCAATAAAATTGTGGAATAACATGGTTTCTCAGAAGAGTGTTGTGGAGAAGGGGAAAGGAAAATAATAAAGATAATGGTGATGATTCAGACAAATGAATGAGCAGAAGAGGAGATCCAAGTTAGGCCTAAGTTATGTTGTGAGAATGACATAATTACATTTATTGCCAGATCAAGGTCACTGAAGAGAAATGCTTTAAAAGAACGTGAATACTGTGCTCTGGAAAATCTGGATCACTTGAATAAACTAAGATGGCTGTCCCTAAGACAGAAAGTGGCATGGCCATGTCAAGCATAAATGTACAACAGAGGTTTTTCCAACCTGCAGGGGTCAGAGATAAATTCATAGTTTTCAACCTTTTATGTTAACCACACATGATTGAACAACAGTTTTAATAAAAATAAAAACACAAAAAATAATTAAACATTTAATAAAGAAAAAAGAAAGTGGATATTAATGATTAAGTTGTGTCTCCTCCCAGAAGCTATGTTCAAGATTGAACCCCCAACACCTGTGAATGTGACATTGTTTGGAAATAGAGTCTTTGCAGATATAATCAAGTTAAGATGAGTTCATACTAAATTAGGGTGAGCCCTAATCCAATATAACTCATGTCCATAGAGGAAGAGGAGAAAAGACACAAACACGTGAGAGAGAAGACCATGTGAAGATGAAGATAAAGGCAGAAATAAAAAGGATAAATATCTATCTATCTATATATATATCTTGAAGTATTATGCATTTCAAAGGAAATAAAGATAAATAAATGTATTTATAAAGATATCTTTATTTGATTTAAAGATATATAAACATCTTTATTATATATATTTATCTTTATTCCCTTTGAAATGCATAATATTTCAAGAGCAAGATATATATATATATGTGTGTGTATATATATATGTGTGTGCGTGTGTGTGTATATATATATATATATATATATATATATATATATATATGAGGGGAAGTTTGTTGACACTTAAGAGAAGAGTGCTGGAGAATCAGGCCTGTCTCTGATTTTGATACTGAAAGAAATTAGAAATTGCTTGATCCTGAGAAAGTGTATTGGATCTGCCTTACAGATTAGTGTCCAAAATGGTCTTCTCCTCTTTAGATTTCTACGTATTTCTCACCACAGTTGTCAGTTAAGCAACAGGATAACTGCAGGCTTTTCCCCGTAAGAGAAAGGCTGCAACATAGAGGGTGTATCATTCAAGGCTCTAACATGGAGTGTGCCTCACTGAAGGCTACAACATGACGGGTGAATCACTCAAGGCTACACCATACAGGGTGTATCATTCAAGGTCACAATAAGAACAGTGTATCATTCAAGGCTATAACATGAAGGGTGCATTATTTAAGGTTACAGTGGAGAGAAGGATGCATCATTCAAGGTCCAGCTCTAAAGAAAGAAATGTCCATTGATGGACATCCACCCTGAATTCCTGAACGTCTTCCAATAGAAACCACCTCTTCAACTATGGTCATGAGAGGAGGATCTCTTGGGAGATGAAAGAGAGAAGAAAAAGAAAGGTTTCCTCCCTTTTATTAAATATACTGGAAAATTCAGATTTTATGGTACTGCAAGAATGTGAAAAGACGGAAAAGAGTTAAGTTTCCCTAATGTTAATGTTAGCTCAGGATATGTCAAATGTAAATGAAAAGTACTGCTTCTGTTTCAGAAGAAGAAAGTTTGACTAAGCCTCCTTTTTGCTAACCTGTGAGAGATGTACTCAGGCGTACCTCTTGGTTTTTGAACTTAGTCCCTGTCTTGAATAGTGCCTCCCCACAAAATCTTGTTCTTGAGCTATTATGCATCTATGGAAATTCACCTCAACTGCTATCTCCTCAAGTTTTTCATGTTCCACTGTATTCAGTCTGCTACTATTAGCAGAATTGATCGCCTCTCATGTGAGCCACTACTATAACTGCATATATTTCTGTGATAAAATGTATTCTATCATATTTCAATTATTTACTGTATTTGATAAATTATTTAAATGTATCCTGTAGTATTTCAATTACTATTTGCCATACGAAACTACAATTGATAGGGTTTTTAACTGTCATTCAACTTCATAGAAAAAAACTATTTTCACATATTTGCTTATTAATTGTTGATAGCGTAAATGTACAATTTGATAAATGCTTACTCTAAGTAAATCATCCCCAGGCTTGTTAAATTGTCTGCATTGACAGCTGTTTCTAAATTCTACAGAAAACACTTCTAACACTGGATGTTTAACTAAAGAAAATAATTATGTCTAATGCATCTAGTAATTGTAGAAATGTTCAGCCTGATTACATGAAGTACACATGATAGTTTTAATATTTATTTAGCAGAAGAGTAAATTGAAATATCAGTTCTCTAGACCAATCAGGAAATGTATGCTTTGTGCTTTTAAGCTTACGTTAAACAGATGACTATACTCAAATGAAAGACAGGGAGAGGTAGAAGAAATAGCTAAGAACTTGAAAAGATGTACTGTTATTGTCAACAAAACAATGTCTTCTCCCTTCATAAAATTGTGTTCAGGGAATATTTACAATTCAAAATACAATAGTGATTTTGAATGTATTTTTAAATTTATTTTTTCAAAATAATGACAGCAAAAATTTTACATAGCCTGTATTGAATTCACACATTCAAATGAGGCTTTACCAGTAATAAAATGAGGCTTTACCAGCTTTGTTTAAGCTCTCAGAGCTAGTGTTTGGCATTTGACTTTATCTCAAAGGAGCTAACTGCTCAATGAATTACAGAAGACTCATACTCTTTTTATTTTTTCTTGGAAATTAAAAAGGAAAAGCTTTACTAAATATTGACATATATATTTACTCCAAATTTTACAATAAGTGAAATAAGAATATCTCTAGTAGCTTAGTTAACATCAACAGAAAGCTTCAAAGGATGATTCTGAAAATGGCAGGCAAAATTTCTTTTTATTGTAGGCAATTACTTAAACTGGAAATTTGGCTTTATGCATAATAAGTCATGTGGGTAAAACATCCACATTGCAGTTGGGTTTCCAGTATCTAGCTTTTATTTATTTTTTAGCAATGACGTTAACAAGATTTTGCCAGGTTATAAAAATGAGGGCTTTCTTGAGAATTACTTATAGTTTCCGAGCTGAATGGCAGAGCGCACGTAGACACATCTGAAGGTGGATGGCTGTATCTCCCAGTACTGGACCGGGTTGCTGAAAAGACTCACACCCGAATAAGAAGCCTTTTTGGTGTTGTGTCCAGGCGGGCAGAAGTCACTTGATCCAACTACAGAGATATTGTTGTTATGAAGGTAGACAACCTACAACATGAAACAATAATTATTATTCTCTGAATGTTGAGGCCCTTCAGCTAAATAGTTTATTCTTTTAAATATTTTTTGTCCTTCACTTTTTTTTTGAGACAGAGTCTTGCTCTGTCACCCAGGCTGGAGTGCAGTGGTGTGACCCCAGTGCATTGCAGCCTCTGCCTCCAAGGTTCAAGCTATTCTTCTGTCTCAGTCTCCTGAGTAGCTGGGACTACTGGCTCATACCACCATGCCCAGCTATTTTTTGTGTTTTTAGTAGAGATGGGGTTTCACCATGTTGGCCAGACTGGTCTCAAACTCATGACCTCAAGTGATCCACCCACCTTGGCTTCCCAAAGTGCTGTGATTACAGGCATGAGCCACTATGACTGGCCCCACTTTAAATAACTGACTACTTCTCAGATGAAAATTTCAATTTCTCCTTTCTTTTCTAAAATTTGTTTTTCCTTTCCTTAATCTTGTCTTCCCCATCTCAGTAAGTTGCATGTCAATCATTTCAGATGTTCAGGCTATACACATTGTCATTATCCTTGAGCTCCAATTCTGTTATGCTCTCTACTCAATCAACAATTCTTGCTAGCTCAGCCTTCAAAATGTACACTTAATTCAGTTCTTCTCTCCATGTCTACTCCTACAGCCTTGTTCAAGTCATCATTCTTTCTTTCCAAATGATTGAAGTTGTTCTGATTATTCTTTCTTCTTTCCCCTTTGCCTTCCTAAATTCTATTTTGTTTAAGCTCTCAGAGCAATTGCTTTAAAAAGTAAACCAAATTATATGTTCTTTGCCTCAGCACTCCAGTGGTCTCCAATCTTATTCAGAATAATAAAATCCAAAGTTCTCACAGGGGCCTACAAATCCTACATGATCTAACATCCTTTTACTCTGACCTCTTCCTTTACTGTACAAGCCAATCATCTGGTCTACTTGCTGTTCTTGTACTGCACAAAGCATGATCTCTTCTTATCAACAGCATTTACTCAACCTGGAATGATCTCTAAAGCAGCTTCAAAGCTTGCTGCCTCATGTAATTCACATCTTTTTCTTACCAGAGATACCTTCCTTGACCACCCCAGTCTGCCATTCTCTGGGGCAGAATTACATTAAATTTCTTTATTTTTCTTCGTGGCATTATCAATATGTAGCATATTATGCATATTTGCTATTGTTTGTTTCTCTCCTCTAGAGTAAAAGCTCCATGAGACAGGAATGGTTCTGCTTGTTTATGGCTGCATTTCCAGGACTAGAACAGAGCAGGTGTTCAGTGAATATATGTTGAATGAATAAATGTTATTTCGTATACCAGGTCTACATGACTATATTGGGTCTACATGAAACATTATGTTTTCAGGATAAAAATACATAAATCTTTTAACAAAATTATATAGAACGAGAAAGTGCTATGTAGTGAAAAAGAAAAAGAGAATATAAAGTACTGGAATTGAAATAATCACAAACTCCAAAAAGTACTTAAATATTTAAATATCACAGCATTTAGAATAAATTTGTTAAATCTAGGAAGTTTTAACAAATGTGGATTTTATGTAATACATTTTACTCAATGTATATAATACTATATAATTAATCATAATTTTTTCTGAATTATGTTTTACAATCATGTTTAAGATAATGGTAATTTGTCCATAGATTTTCTTAGGGTCACTAAATATCAGACTTATACAAAGAATGTTAAAAATAAGTTTACACTTCCACTCTGAGGATATGAATTCTGTAGGTCAAGAAGCAACTTATCCAAAATCATACAAGCTAGGTTAGAATATAATGCTAAGACAACAAGGTCTAAAGTGAGCTATAAAACCTATGAAGTACTCCCTTAAAAAATATAACTTGAAATGTTGCTCTACCTCCTAGGACATTCACATTCATGTGCTGATTAAAATGGCTTTGTTTTTGTAAGGGTTTAAAAGCAAACTAGTAGATGTCATATAAAAACAGAAACAAGGAATATTCAAGTGAAAGCAATACTTATATGCATGGTTTATAAGTCTCAAATTTTGAAAGTTTCTTGTTGTCATTTACTATCCTCTATGTTCCAGCAAGTAAAGGAAGGGGTATTTGGTGAGCACTTATGTCTAATATTGAAAACGAGAGAAGAAAAAATAAAGACATAAGTATTAGTCTGTGTAAAGAAAATAAAAGTAGATTCCAAACTCATTCTATGGGGTCAATATTTTCTAAGACTAAAGCCAGACAAAATTCATCATAAGAGAAAACTGTAATCAAATATCTCTTATGAATATGGACAAAAAAATCTTTAACAAGATATTAGGAAGCTACATTTCACAACATGTAAAATGATTATATACTATGGGACCAAACATGATTTATCTCAGGGTTGTAAAATTAGTTTAACGTATGAAAATCAATCAATGTAATACAGTATATCAAAAATATAAAGGCCAAAACTCACATGATTATCTCAATAGATGCAGGAAAAACGTGTAAGAAAAAACAACAACTTTCATAATAAGTGTTTTCGGTAAACTTGAAATAGAAGGGAACTTCTTCAACTTAATTAAAAGCATCTATACAAGACCTGTGGTTAGCATCATAACTAATGGTAGAATGAATGCTCCCTCCTCCTAAACTAGCAAATAAGGCAAAGATGTCTAATTGCATCACCTCTATTCAACATTGCACTGGAGATTTCAGCCAATGTAATGGGTGGGTTGGGGGCAGAGTGGGGTACTAAAAGAATCCAAATAAAATAATTAAAACTGTCTATTTGTGAATAATATACCCTGAATGTGGAATATCCAAAGGAACTCACAAAAATCACTGTAACTAAAAACAAATTTAGCATAGTACTAGGATAGCTCAATACATAAACATCAATTATACTTTTATATATTAGCAGCAAACCAGTAAAAAAAATTAATAATTCAAAACAGCATCAAAAAGAATGAAAAAATGAATGTGGTGAAAGAATTGCAAGACATATATGCTAAAGATGACAAAAACCATTGAGAATAAGAAAAGAAGATATAAATAATCCTTGTGTATTAGAAGGCTTAATGTTATTAATATAGTAATTATCTATAGATTCAAAACAATCAAAGCCCTACAAGAATATTTTTCCAGAAATGAACTAGTTAATCCTAAAGTTTATATGAAATGCAAAAGAACCAGAATAGCCAAAATAACTTTGAAAAAAACAAAAAACAAAAAACAAAGCTGGAGAACCTACACTTTCTTTTTTTTTTTTTTTTTTTTTGAGGCAAAGTCTCACTCTGTCGCCCAGGCTGGAGTGCAGTGGCACGATCTTGGCTCACTGCAACCTCTGCCTCCCAGATTCGGCAATTCTCCTGCCTCGGCCACCTAAGTAGCTGGGATTACAGGCATGTGCCACCACACCCTGCTAATTTTTGTATTTTCAGTAGAGATGAGGTTTCACCATGTTGGTCAGGCTGGTCTCGAACTCCTGACCTCGTGATCCACCTGCCTTGGACTCCCAAAGTGCTGGGATTACAGGCGTGAGCCACTGCACTCGGCCAGAACCTACACTTTCTAATTTCAAAACTTAATCTAAGGCTACAATAATTGAAAGTCACAATACTGTCATGTGACTAAACACATAGATATATGTAATAAAATTGAAAGTCCAGAAATAAACTCTTACATTTATGGTCAAGTGATTTTCAACAAAGAAGCAAGGCAATTCATTGGAGAAAGAATATTGTTTCCCACAAACGACATTGGGACAATTGCTATCCACATACAGAAAATGAATTAGACTCTCATACCACATACGAGGAGTATCTCAAAATTGGATTATAAACCCAAATATAGGAGCTAAAATTATAAAATTTCTAGATATTAAAGTATTCTCAGGCTCTACACAAAACCATGGTCTATGAAAGAAAACAAAAATGATAAAATAGATTAATAATCCCCTGTGACTGGAGATGAGATAGCATCTCACTCCAGTTAGAATGGCGATTATTAAAAAGTCAGGAAACAGTAAATGCTGGTGAGGCTGTGGAGAAATAGGACCGCTTTTACATTGTTGGTGAGAGCATAAATTAGTTCAGCCATTATGGAAGACAGTGTGGTGATTCCTCAAGGATCTAGAACCAGAAATACCATTTGACCCAGCTATCCCATTACTGGATATATAGCCAAAGAAATATAAATCATTCTACTATAAAGACACATGCACACATATGTTTATTGCAGCACTACTTACAATAGCAAAGACATGAAACCGACCCAAATGCCCATCAGTGAAAGACGACAAATAAAACATGGTACATATATACCGTGGAATACCATGTAGCCATAAAAGGGAATGAGATCATGTCCTTGGCAGGGACATGGATGCACTGGAAGCCATCATCCTCAGCAAACTAACACAGGAACAGAAAACCACACACTACATGTTCTTACTCATAAGTTGGAGTTGAACACTGAGAACACATGGACACAAAGAGAACACATGGATACAGATAGGGGAACAAAACACACAACAGGAGGTGGGGGAATGTGGGGAGTGAACTTAGAGGATGGGTCAATATGTGCAGCAAGCCACCACAGAACATATACACCTATACAACAAACCTGCACGTTCTGCACATGTAGCTCATATTTATTGTTTAGAGAAATTTTCAAAAAAAGAAAAGAAAAATGAGGAGGCGTCAAAAAGATGCAGGAACTATACCAAAGAAGCTCTTCCCAGTCAATTATTGAATAATTTGAAAATTAAAATTAATAATGACAGTTAAAAAAAAGAATTTCAGTTTTACTTGTGTCTTCAAACTCCCCCTACTCACCATTGCACCACCAATACCACCACCCCTACTGAAAAAATATCAGCATTAAAGAAAAGACTTTAAGTTTCATCTTCATACTTCTAAATCAAACGCTTTATCAAAACCTAGCTAATGTAAATTGTGCTTGTTGATTTAATTTTAGTTTATGGGATTTTGTCATAGAAATTCTAAGACACTCTGAAAAAAAAAAAAAAGTTCTAAGGAGAGTTTTCTGCCTCCTAGCATCCCAGTAAAGAGGGGTTTGCTCTCTGGATATTCCTCGCATAAGCAGTGGCTTTGCATTACCTGGATGTACTTATGCTCTGCCAGCCCAGGAGGTACTCTGGTAAGCTTGTTGTTGTTCAAGTGAAGCTCCCTCAGATGAGGTGTGTTGGCCAGGGAGCCATTTTCGACAGCAGAGATGCTGTTGAAACTCAGTCCCAACCTACAACAGAAAGCAGAAATAAAAGCAAACACCAACATGGATGCCTTTCTTACAAGCATTGTGAAATTATCAAGTATACAGGAAAGGACATTTTTTGTTTTTGCACTTACTCTTTCTAGTTCTTGGAGTGCTTTTTCTAACCTTTATGAGCCTGGACAAAACCCATTTATTCTTAAGGTCTTGGCTAAAAGTTACTCTCTTTGAGATTCATCTGACAGAATGTGATTGGGTATGATCTCCTATTTCTTATAAAACCCAAATTCCAACATTCAATTTGGACTATTATATTATTGGAACATAAATATTCCTAATAATTTATTTTTAAAAACTGTTCACTTATTCAAACATCTATTTGTATATTTGATAAACAAATGGTCTCAAGAACTTATTATAGGCATGATATTATACTAGGCATTGTGAGGGGCAGAGGTCTCATGGGTCAAAAACCACTTTTCTATCAAAGAATATTTTACCTAGTAAGGGAGTTGATTACACACACACACACACACACACACACACACACACATGTGCGCACACACACAGGCATATACATATATATATATATATAATTATAAGAAATTATAATTTTCTTTTTACTTAATAAGAAAAGTAAGAGAAGGTTGTCTGAAAACCATTTATATTTTTGGAGAGGATACATTATTTTCATACATTATTTTCTTCCTACTTGCTCCTAATAACCAATTCAAACATTTGTACCATAAAAATTGTTCTGAGATGAGTGGCTGTTTCTTTCTTCTTTTCAGTTTTTATTTTCAGCACCAAAACACTTCTCATGTTCCAATATCGATTAGAAATAAACAACATAAGGATTTGATGGTTTAATAGACAGATTTTCCTGGATTTGTTTCCAAAAAGAAATATGTTTTATAAATTCAGAAATTGACAAAGTTGTCTGACCAATTAGGTGTTCTGTTCTAATTTAATAAATGAAATTCAAAATTAATTTAAAGAGATATCTGAATTTCTGTTGGTCTCTTCAAAGTTTCTCAGGTCTTAATGCCTTGGTTTGATGCAAAGCATATGATATCCATATTAAAGTACAGAATGTCAAATGTCATACCACTTTTAGTGCAAAATAAACTTTTTCTAAGATGGCACACATTTTGAGAATGATTTTCTGTATTAAAAACTTTAGAATATTGTTTATTTCTACTACAATAACTAATAATAATAAATAATAAAAATGGTACTAAAGTCAGTTCTACACATTATCCAAGGCAATGTATCTGTCTACATTTTTCTGCAGCTAAATGAACCTAATCAATGAAGAAAGGTAGGTGATACATAATACTACTGTGAAAAATGTTTTCTACATTAGAGACTGAAATTAAAAGATGTGAATGAAGTCTGTCTTATTATCTGAGACACCATGGTAATATACTGTAACTACAGTCACATGCATATGCACACCTTCAACCCTCACCACCTACTGGGCCATTGGAATAGGTATAGAAATTGGAAAAGCCACATTACACATCCATCTGGTCTTACGTATTTCTTAAAGATTCAAAGATATATTTTATAATTATTTATCCACCTTGAAATTTATACATAAAAACAGGAATGGGTAAATTTGGCACGATACTGTGCTGCTCCGTAGGAAGAGTCAGCAATATGTACAGATCAAGAAGAACATAGTGTTGCTGAAGACAAATGAAAATGTTTGCCAGATTGAAGTTATGTTTGAAAGCAGGACAAGTACTAGTATCACTTAGTTTTTTTAAAAAAAAATCATTAAGAAGGGCTTAAAGCAAAAGCTTTTCTTTTGTTGATCTACATCAAATGTCCAGAGATATTTTAGTTTAAACTCCTCAGAGAAGAGGGGGTTAGAGAATCTCATAACTATTAAAATAGTAATTTGTGTGATGCTCAATATTTCTATGTCATTTTAATGCATTTTCAAATTCTGGACACTGTGTTATAATTTACATCTTCTGTTTGATGCAAATAAGCTAGAATATATTAAATGCACATGTTGATTTAATCAAATACTGTTTATAAAATATAACTGATCTATAAACAGTACAATATTAATAAAATATGAAGCTGATCTTGGTGGTTTTAGTAGGTATACTAGTTCATTGGCTTTTTCTCAAGAAATAATTGGATATGCTAAAGTTTCAGATTATTAGAAACAAGAACAGCAGTGAAATGTAGTACAGTCAAAAATCAATCATCATGTTTTTAATTCTCATCATATAAGTACTAATATACCTAGCCATTGTTCTGATAGAATGTCATGAAAGAATATTATTACTTAGCCAAATTATTCAGTCCTCTTAGGCCAGCTGCATCAACTTTGCTGATTTTGTTGCCATCAAGGTGTAATTCAGTAAGGGAAGGAGGAAGACCTGAAATGTGGAATTAAAGATGTTAAATTAGGAGATAAATATTTTAAGTACAGAATGTGGACAGACTTAATGAAGACATATGCCATCAATTTTATAAAAGACATACAGTTCCAAGGATCAGTTTACTTATCATATTTTTTTCATCAAAAGTAGTGCAAGCCCTTGCTATTTTTCTCTTAGCCTGGCTTTAACAAAAACATGGATTATTTTTATCATGTAGTCAATATTTGTTCTTGGAATAGAAGAACTGAAGTCAATGCTGACTCTCATTATTCTCTTTCACCTTTGTTAATGGGTGAAAACTGATGTTGATAAAGTATAGTAATTATAAAATGAGAAGCTCTCTATTTGAACCACAATGAAGAGATTACCTATAAGTTAAACCCATATACAAACTTAATTATTCCATTAATGCGCATCATTAAAAATTAACACTGATATGCTGTGCTGGTCTTAGCCTTAATTGACTTCACCATAAAAACATCAGATACCTCTGCAAACTGTCTTTGTGCAAACAACTAACGTTTACTTATGTCTATTAAATCCAGAATGTTTATGCAGGAGGAGTGGAGAGGTCTATAATCAAGTGATTTGCCATATGTGGAGCACCTGGGGGAATAATTTTAGATCCAAAGTACCCATTAAACCTCTGGATAGTACTTGAATGGCTGTGATTTCCAAAGATTATTATAAATATAAGAGTTTAAATATTTTATTTTCATTTCCTCCTAGCATCTGAGGATGTATTATATTTTATACAGCTTTTATAATAACATATTGTTTCACTTAATAGTAACAGATACAAAGAAAATAGCAAACTGGTGACGTGTAGAAAGGACATCTGATTGGCAGAAAGTCTTGGCTATTTGTCTATAAAAACACAGAATTGAAAAACCATAGGTTTCCTTTGTTCTGAAATTTTTATCACATCACATTGAATTCTGTCAATATTGTCTATTAGACAATAGTTTAGTCCTTACTTGATTTGAAAATGATTTTTAGTTTCCTATGGTAGCATATTTTGTGTGGTAGCTGCTAGGAAAAGGAACATTTATTTACTGTATGTCTGTTACGCATCGAACATTGATCTTGACACTTTTCCCACCTCAAATCTTTTAAGTCTCTCAAAATATAAATTATTGGTCACTAATCCCCTTTCACAGATAAAGAAGTAAGACTCAAAGTTACAAATTTAGTAGATTATCTATCTATTATGTAGGGAATGCAATATGCTCCTAGATGGCAAAAAAGAAGTTAAAATAGCATGTTCTTAACTGGAGGAAATAACAATTACATTATTCTTATACATAAATATTAGGAAACCGCAATCACTCTGGAAATAAGATATTTCAACCACTTGATTCTTCTGAGAATAAACAAATATGAATTTTCAAACACCCCTCAAGTAGAACAAGTATGTATATAACAAATACACACCCTTTATTCCCTATTGCCAAGAAGATATATGTAAATTTTTTACTGCAGTGCCTCTAGTACACCAATTGCTATCACATCCATCATCCTTACTTAGTTTCAAAATGTCTCCCTTTTTAGGATGTCAGTGTCCCAAATGTAGTTATTGCTAGGAAGAAATTTGATTATGGGGGAAATCTTTGCAATAGGTTTGAGGCAGACAAATTTATAAAGTTCATCATTAGCTTCTGCCACTGTGGCACTGACTTAGAGAACCCATACTCTAGTTCTTTTTATTTATTTGTTTTTAATTTTCCTTTTTTAAGACAAAATATATTGAGGCTTACATTGGGCCAAGTACTATGCATGTATATTGGAAGCCTTATTTCTGTATAGTAATTCTTACAATAATTCTAGTAAGTAGGTGTCATTAATACCGCCATGTAAGTGATAACAAACCTGAGGTTATAGAAATGCAGAATAATTATCCTAAAGTCACAGTACAACTAAATGAGTGAGTTAGGTCTCTCACCCAGGTTGGTGTAAGAGTATGATTTGATAGCCTCTACACTGCATTCTACTGCCTTTCCATTTCCATGAATGATGGGAGAAAATGTCACCAGGAGTTTGCTGATGTTCAAGCATAAGTATCCCAGCCTAAGCAAGGTGAAATCATATATTAGATAGGCATAAAGATGAATGAAAAGGAGGACTTAATATGGCAACAGAGTGAAATAGTTGAACACATGAGTTCTGATATCAGCACCATACAGTTCCATCTCTGCTGCTTCCTACCTCTAAGAACTTAATCACAATTTACTTTACCTGTTTAAGCCTCATTTTCCACTCTTATGAAACAGGAATGATACTACTACTATATAGGGATGTTGTAAGAATCCTATAAAAGATTCTATGACAAGCATTTGGCATGATACCTGGCACTAAATACATGCTTTAAAAATTGTAGTTACTTAATTTTTCTGCTAAGTTGTAGTAAATAAAAGCAAGCTATAAATGATAAGGAAAGAATATCTGGGATAGAAAGACACAGGAAAGTAAAGGAAAACAGATCATGAAGTGATAAAAGGTATTACTGAAGGATATTTTGGAGGATGCATTAAGAAGGAAAGCAAAGTCTGAGATTGTGCTTAATATAAGTCATATGGCAGCACGAAATAAATTTCAGCAAGAATTTTAGCAACTTCTGTCTATCTATCTATATCAATGCCCAATTTATATCTATTTGAGATATAAATATTTTACTCCTGCACTGAAGATAGCGAAAGATCACTTGTTACATGGAACAAATTGAAGACTCAACATGAAAGTTCTTTCTAAACTATAAATCAGTCTTTATCATCTATGTATCTATCTATCCATCCATCTGTCCCAGTAGTTGCTACTAACAAAGTCAAAAGCATGCTCTGTATTCAAGACTATGGAGAGGGTAAGGATTGGTAAGAAAACATCCTATGGAATACGTACTCAAAGGAGTTGAAATTTCTGTAAAAGAACAATAAATGATAACTGGTGTTTTCTGTGGGCAAATACCTACATTTTGTATGCAGTCAAGAACAAGGCATCTAAGTTGAGAAAGGGACAGACTGAGGGGAAAACTGGAGAATACAAAGTGGCTTTTGTGAGACTGAAAAACCCAGAGTAGGGGCAATGTGCAAGGTAAAGGAATTTATTATTGGTGGTTTGATGCCTTTTCTAATTCACTAAGAGTGGTTTTTGTGTCTCTCCTGGGTATCCCTTAGAACGATGAGCTTACCCTTCGGATTATGTGGTTATTGCTGTGTATTTGTCTGGTTTAGTTTTAGATAGTAAGCTCCTAAAGGCATGTAGCCTATCCTATTCACTGACCTGTCTTCAGTGTGTGGTACATTGCCTATACACATTGAGTGTTCAGACCATCTTTAATGAATAATAGAAAGTTATATTAAACTCCTATTTATCTATATGCTAAATATTTCTCTATTTATTTAACTTTAAAACAACTCAACGAAGTGGATAGCAGTATTATTTCCACTTGACAGATAAAGAAATAGAGGACAGATGAATAACTTTTTCAAAGTTTTTGAACTGACTCCAAAATCTACATTTTTACAACACACAACCACCACTATCATTCAGACATTAATAACTGGAATGTCTTAAAAAAGAAAAAAATTCCCTAAGTGATTGCAGACTCAAGGTAAAAACTGGATCAATTTCAGAGTACTTCCATATCTCCCATGTATCTTTTTTTTTTTCACAAACACCAAGGCATGATATTTTTTAAAAAATCAATGTACTTTTTCTTTAATTTCTATAATATTAATCTCTCAATATTATAATATGAAATCACTGTGCATTAAGTTATGTCTTAGAGTAGACAGGAGTCTACCAATCTCTACAGTGAGCCTAGATGACCCGGTGGTCATCCAGATGGAAGCACTTCCAGTAATAGAGAATTTGCTGGAAATAAGTTTGCCCAGTTAGGTGACAATTAAAATTCCCACAACTTGTTTTTTTTTATCAAAGTATTTGAATTTAAATTTTTCAAAATGTTTTGGAGAATCTTCTATCACCTTGAGGAACGCTGGTGATATTGGTATCAGCAATGCGGATGTAGGAGAGCCTCTTCATTCCCTGGAAAGCTCCGTTTTCAATTCCTGAGCTCTTCAGTGGGTTGGTGCCCAGTTCTACAAATATAATAAGTGCAAGGCTTTTAGAGGACATTTTAGGATATTACTAGTCACTGTAGTATCTGTTTCAGCGAGGAATCTATAAAAATTTGGGATTAATATCAACTTGACTGAAAAACAAAAGTGAAATTAAAGGGCATGCTCCTCAGAAGAATAGTGAAATGAGATAAAACTTTCCCTTACTAAAACAAACAAAAGCCAACCAAACAATAATGAAAAAGACTATTAGTGAAAGCAATAAGAATAAAATTATTTAAGATGCATACACAGGCTTGCCCAGAAATCAATTAAAGCAAGTTTACAAATCCCAACTTATGTTATTTATTACTTTCCTAAGATACTCTAAAATTTCGTTAAAGAATTTCAATCGAGCATTTTGTAAGCCAATAATAAAATTATAATTATTACTGTATGTTTAGTGAAATATTATAACATATTTTTAAAACAACTGATTTATGAGTGTTTAGAGTATAACAGGTCCCCAAAATGGAAAAGTATCTCAAAATATCTGTAGTTAAGCACTATAAATTCATCTTTGCATATTGAGCATGTGGTAGGGTAACTTCAGTCCTAGGGTTTTCTCCATATACTCAGATAAGCAAAGACAAACATAAAAATATCACTAGAAGGTCCAGATTCAAAATCCCAATTGCTTTTGGCTCTGCTATTATAAATAACATAGGCTCCAGGCATGTAGGTTGTAGCTACTTTACCTTCCTCCATCTAAAACCCAGTTGAAGTCTCTTAAGGTAAAACTTGAGTTTTGGTCTTAAAATTATAAAAATGTCTGTACCTATGACAATCATCTGGTTCAGTCCATTGAAAGTAGCTTTTCGCACTTTGGCGATCTCATTCTCATGGGCACGCAGCTCCTGAAGAGTTTTGGGCATTTTTTCTGGCAATTCCTTCAGGTGATTCTTGGACAGATAAAGTCGTTCCAACTTTACCAAAGGTGTAAATGCTCCAGGACTAATTTTGCTAATTTTGTTGTTGACAAGAATCAATGCCTGTAGTAAGGGAAGAAAAACATCTTAAATCCAAAACCTTCCACATATATCTCAAACAAGTGAATGTTTGTTCAGTCCATTCATAGGGCTAGCAGAGAAATCTAGAAAATTGCAAGAAATCAGAAAAAAAAAAAGTAAGCAAGCTAAGATTAGGCCAGGTGCAGTAACATACATGTGCAATCACAGCAAGTTGAAATTAAGCCAGGTGTGGTGGCTCACGCCTATAATCCCAGCACTTTGGGCGGCAGAGGTGGGCCGATCACTTAAGACCAGGAGTTTGAGACCAGCCTGGCCAGCATGGCAAAACCCTGTCTCTACCAAAAATGCAAAAATTAGCTGGATGTGGTGGTGCGTGCCTGTAGTCCCAGCTACTTGGGAGGCTGAGGCAGGAGAAGCACTTGAACCTGGGAGGCCGAGGTTGCAGTGAGTCTAGATTGCACCGCTATACTCCAGCCTTGGTGACAGAGCAAGACTCTGACTCAAACAAACAAAAAAAACATGTATAATATGAAGATCTGAAAATCAGGAATGAAAAGGAGGGAAATGTAATAAGATACATAATATATACATCAACATACATACACCCTACACACACAGACATGTATGTATATGTACATGTGCATATATATAATTTTTAAATACTAAATACTCCCAACAATTGAAATGACCCAAGATACTTGAAAATAATCAGTGCCACAGATATCCATCCCCCAGTCAGCTTTTAAACCTAAAAGTCTATCTTCATTGACTTTGATCACAGATTCTGCTACAAAAGATGATACCATTTACGCTATCACCAGCAATGCAAGGAACTAAAATTTTCCAGCAGTCTTGCAATATTTGGTATTATTTTTTTTAAGAGTATGGCCAAAATAATATAATGTTGTAGCTCATTGCTTTTCTTTTAAAAAGGTTAAACAATAGGCGGGTGTTGAACAATGAGATCACATGGACACAGGGAGGGGAGCATCTCACACTGGGGTCATTTGGGGGGAAAAAGGGAAGGGACAGCGGGGGGTGGGGAGTTGGGGAGGGATAGTATGGGGAGAAATACCAGATATAGGTGATGGGGAGGAAGGCAGCAAGTCACACTGCCATGTGTGTACCTATGTAACAATCTTGCATGTTCTTCACATGTACCCCCAAACCTAAAATGCAATAAAAAGTATATAAAATAAATAAATAAATAAAAAGGTTAAACAAGTTTTCTTTTATTTTTCTACCATTTATTGTATTTTTTGGAGAGAGGAGATTGCCTGATCACAAATACTTCTTATGTTTATTAAATTTTAATATATTTTAATAATTGATTTAGAGAATAAAGATATAATCAATATGAGACAGAGAGACTTGACATAGTTTCTCCTGATTTTTTTTTTTTCATTTTTTAAGGTGTAAAGGTTTTCTATGACAAATACAAAGGTTTTATGTGACAAATAGATTAGTATTTTGGGTAATTACTTGATTTTTATTTCTGAGTTCCCTTTACATAAGAAATTATGTCTAATTCATTATTATTATACTTATAACTACTATTACTAGGCCTATTTTTGGACTACTTTATTCTTTTTTATCTGTATGTCTAACAAAACCACATTGTTTTATTAAGGCACTCTATTAACTAATTATAAGAAACTTTAAACAACTTATTAAGGTCTAAAAACCTTGCATTTTCCATTGTTTTATATCTTTTGCATATATGAGAATGTGGAGCAGCAAAATGGGACCTGCAATAGGACAGTGTGAACTTTTGGTCTCTCTGTCCTATTACAGAAATAGAAATGCAAGAACGTTTTTTAAAGGTAATAGCTGATTAAGTAATCTATGTACATCCTTATACAATTCACATTATTCAATAAATTAAAACTTCTTATTAAGTAATATAATCTTTTAATCCTGAATGATGCATTGGTTGATTAATACAAAATCGTAACACGTTGTGGTGAATAACTTCAAAAATTCATGGGAGTTAAGGTAATAAAAAAATTGACATTAATAAACAGAAAATCAGGGAAAAGCCAGAGCCTGCTGAGTAGAGTGAGGTGACATATATCATTATAAGACATCCAAAATTGTGGGTGCCTAAGGAAAATCATAAAGGACATATTCAATTCCTATCCATGGAGGAAAATTTTAAAAGTGTGATACAATTAAATGTATTAAACATGATCTGAAAACTTTGTTTTATGTTAAATGTTTTTGAAACCTGACTTCTTTTTTTTTTTTTTTTTTTTTTGAGATGGAGTTTCGCTCTTGTTACCCAGGCTGGAGTGCAACGGCGCAATCTTGGCTCACCGCAACCTCCGCCTCCTGGGTTCAAGCAATTCTCCTGCCTCAGCCTCCCAAGTAGCTGGGACTACAGGCACGTGCCACCACGCCCAGCTAATTTTTGTATTTTTAGTAGAGACGGGGTTTCACCATGGTCTCGATCTCTTGACTTCGTGATCCACCCGCCTCGGCCTCCCAAAGTGCTGGGATTACAGGCATGAGCCACCGCGCCCGGCCGAAACCTGACTTCTAATAACATTTTTTTCTTCAAAGCCACTTATAGATGGCTTACACTGTACCAAATATTGTTCTAAGGGCTTTTTTGGTGACTGTCATATTTATTGGTAATTATTAGTGTAAATACTCAAGCCAGAATTCTGAGTTTAGAATCTCAAGCTCTGGTTCTTATTTGGTCTGTGACTATGAGCAAGTACCTTAACCTTTCTGTGGCTGTTTAAAGGAGATATCAAGTGTGACTACCTCATAAAAATAGTTATAAGAATTAAGTAACTTAATGTACATAAGGTACTAAAACAGTGCCTAGTATATATAGTAATTGCTAAACAAGTATTTGCTTTTATTCAGTCTGACAATTTTTGTTGATTTTTCATTAAAAAATATTCCTTACTTGACTTATGAAGATTAAGCTTCAATTTAAAGAAAATGCATTAAATGCTGGCATTACCACACTTAATTTCCCATTATTTTATAGAGCAAATACGTAGTTTTTCCTACTACATATGTATAAAATTACTCTTATGCAATACATTCCACTCATGATGAGGCACAGACAGGGAACTTGATTCTGTTAAATTCTTTCTATTTTAATCCTTGCTAAATTTTCATTTCTCTCCTTTCTTATTTAAGTGTGACTTTGCTATCTAAAATTATGATGTTTATTTGCATAATAACAAGGATAGAAAGGATCATGAATGAAAGAGTAAGAGAAAAATAGCTGTTTAACATCCTTTGAATGGTTGAAGGCTCTAATGAACTCTATTCATCTGTTATATACTTTGAAGCAGAAAGAAAGAGATTGTCAAGATGATGGCTGCCTAAAAACATACTTAGAAGGAGACTTGGAAAAAGAAAGAACACATTATTACAAATGCCAGATTTAATGAGAATGCCACAGATACTAGATGTCTCTTATTTAAGGATATAAAGGGTTTTTTTAAAACATGCTCAGATTATACTTAAATGTACAGGAAGTTGAGATGAGAATTACAGAACATTTCATCCTTTAAAAAAGTAGCTATAAGGCAAACTTGTGCAAATAAAAGTTTTTAAAATATTTTAGAAATCTAAATTTAATAATATTCATTTTTAATGGTCTCCTTTTTAAACTTATGCCAATGGTAGCTTAAATAGTCACTGATAAACCTTGCTGGTTTCACCATCAACTCACTCCCAGTGAAGCCTTAAGGTGAAGGCAGGGAGTTGGTGAATAAGGTTCTAATCAGTGGAAAGAGACCCAAAAGTTGGAACCTCCAGCTTGTTCTTTCTCTTCATTGTTTCAGCTGTTTCTTTCACTCTAGCCAACTTCTATTTGTATTTGTCTGCTTCTTTTCTTCTGCCTTTGCTTTCTTCTTGTTCAGACAGCCCTTTTCTCTCTGCCTTTCAAACTTCTGCTGATCATCTAAAACTCCTTCCTCGCATATTCTCTCAAAACTGTATCTGGTAATTGAAAAAATAATGATGCCTAATTTTTTCTTTTACTGTGTCACTACTTATATTGTTGTTATATTGTTGGACACGTCAATAAGTTGATCATAGTACTGTTTTATCTGACATTTTTAAAATGGTTCCATGTAGAATCTCAAAATTTTAGAAAAAAAATTATTTATTCCTTTAAAAAATATATTTTCTTCTAATGGATACATGTTTACTGCTTTTCCCATATTAGTTGTTGGAAAGTTTGTAACTAAATTGTATCTTGATTATAGTAACTCTGTAATAATTATGACCAGTCCTATTTTATATTACATTATTTCCCCTGTATCTATATTTTTTATTCTAAGGTATATCAGATGATTTCTTTTATATTTATCGTTTAGTAAGTATTGCCTATTTTCATGATATATCTCCTCAATTATTTTCTATAATGACTAGAATAAATAAGTAGATATGAAATTAGTTTGGTATGTTTGTGCTCCCAACATTAAGAATGTATTCCTATGACATTCATTATGCAAAGCTGTGAACTCTAATTCACACAGGAAGGTAACAAATCATGAGGTAAGTCTTTATTTTCTGAAAATTCTGATACATTAAATTTTATTTTTAATGTTGAATAAAAATCTACTTCCCTAAAATCTACTCACTAGAACGATGCTGTCATCTTGTAGTTGAAGCAAGTAAATACAATTCTTTTTGTTCAACATGGCCTTTCAAATATGCCACTAGTAATCCTCATCACTCAGTTTAGACATCCACCTCTCCATCCACTGTGCCTATGAGACCTAATTTCCAGATTCTTTACCTCCATGATCATCCATCTCTAGATGCTCTTTAATACCTTTCTTAAAATGCCAAGAACCAGACTCAATACTTCAGAGTGATCTACCAGAATGGAAGCAGATACAGTGAGATTTCCAGGGAATATATTTTGGACATTCAAGTCTGGCTTATTTTTATTTAATGTGCACTCCTGTTTTGAGGGAAGACCACATCACGCTCATCCCATGGATAGACACCTGGGCAAGAAAATGCATTTTACAGTGATTCTGGTGTTACATGTGAACAAACAATGCATTTGCTCTTACGGGTTGCCTTAGCAAGGGTTGCCTCTATTTTATTAGGTTGGTCATTCTTCTTGTATAGCATATTCTCTCCCAACTGCCACTGTATTCATTCTTTGCCCTTTTTGGCCCTTCTTCATGTCCCAGGAAGCTGACCTCTGGGGAATGCATCAATCAAATGGCCTCGTCTTTTGGTCTCAAGTAGATGCAACCATAGGGGACACAGGCAGGAAACTAGGAAGTGAAACTACAGTTCCCCAGATCTCCCATGACTCTGAGATCCCCAAATTTTTCTAGACCTTTGTGGGACTGGGTGCCTCACAGTGCCTTGTTGGGGTCACATGCCCTTTTGCAGATAGAGGTTTCAATAACTTCTCCATGAAACCCCTTTGTGAGTGACATCTCTTTTCTAATGAAATCCTGACTGATAGACTGAACATTATGAGAGGATAGAGAAGTAAGTGAAAATCAAAATAAACATACAGATAAGATCACAGCATACATAATCCTAAATATAAAGCAAGAAACATATATATATATATAAAGATAGAATTATATTTTACTAAGTGAAATATGAATAATTATATTTTCTTTGCTTGATGCCAATCTTTGAGACTTTAGAACATCACTCATACTTTTCTTAGAAAATGCATGGAAACAAACAAAATAAACCAAGAAATAAAATAATACTAGGATCAGTCCGTTTTGTGTTTTGTTCCACAATAAAAATACAATTTAATTTGGAAGACCATTTTTATTCCCAAAACTGTCAGAGAAAATTAAGATCTAAAGTATTTTTATGAAAAAAAAATATCTAAGATACATGGAGTATACGTAAAATAAAATTGGGTGAAATTTTAGTGGTTAATGAATATGATGCTTTGCCTCCCTACCGCTGCTAAAAAGTGACGTTAATAAACACTAACGTGCTTCTTTGTTGATACATAGTACTCTTGGCCTTATCTAGGTTGTGTTTTGAAAAATACTTTGAGTCTTATTGTGATTGAAAAAATAATTCTTACATGAAGGTTCTTCAGGTTCTTAAAGTCTCCATCTTTGATTTCAGTTATTTTATTGTTTTGCAGATCCAGCAGAGTTGTGTCAGGGGGGAGATCCTTTGGCACTTTGTCCAGACCTAGCATAAGAGTAACAGGAATGTACAGTGAGTAGAAAGGACACATGGCTACAGAATCATACAGTATATATTTACCAAGAAATTAATGTTGTGATGCGTATTTCAACAGTAACAACTTACTTTTCTTCTTCTAAGAATTACATTCATTGTAGGGTAAATTTTTTGCTTTATCTTTTGCAATGAAGTCAAATAATTTTTTGCATTTAATAATAAACTCAATATGATATTTTCTTCATGGAATTACTCCTCTGCATAAAAGGAACATTTGTGTTGCGTTAGGGTGTGACTCAAATCTGTTTTACCTCTTGGTTCTTGTATTAAAAAGTAGTTATTCTGATAAGTAGTCAGCATGAGTGACTTGTAAATCTATACATTTTTACATAAATACCGTGTCAATAATGACTCTAGCCAAATCATCAGTAATAAAGATCTTTTTGATAAACCTAATCCTGTCACAGATCTACAGTTAAAATTATAAGAACATATAATCAAGTTGTAGCAGGATCTTGAAAATTTATCTAATGTTTTGGGATAACAGTTCTTTTAGTTTTCATTGGAATGCCAAAACAATATCAATTTCAGTTGATATTTTATGACCAATAGATATATGGCTAGTTAGAATGAAATAAACTTGGTAGTATGACTTATCTAAAATTAATTTTATGAAGTATTATATTTAGACTTTAGATTTTGCTCTAACTTACTGAATTATTGTTTTTAGTTTGTAAATGTAAACTCATTGAAAAAGCAAATGGTCCATGGTATTAAAAAAACATTTTAATACCCATTTGGCTAGTCAAATAAGGATGAACAAGAATTATAAAAAAGGTAGTTATTTTGAATAAATCATTTTGAATCATAATGGAGTAAAACATTAAACAAAACCTTTTGCCTTTCTTTTTTCCATTATTTCATATGAAGTAGGACATTAAGTAAAAATTTGATATTCTATTAACTCAAATCAATGTGATCATTCCTGTATTTTAAGATTCCATAACATAAATCAGAAATATTTTTCAGCCTTTGGTAGAAGCAATTTCTCTGTCATATCTGAAACTTGAAGTCCTGAAGATTATTTTTTCATAAATTCCATTAGCCTTTATTGAATACCTCCTGGGCACCATAAATTTATTAGATCCTGGGAATATATCAAGACCAAGGCAGATATTGCCCATGACTCCATAAAAAAATAAAATTCAGTTTACTGTTTTCAATTAAAATAAAATTACAACACGGTATAATAACGGCTATGTTGAGAAAATCACTTTTCAATTTTGAGTTTTATGTAAATATACTTGTAAACAAAATGGGTAGCTCTATTTTGACTATCTTCATTTCTTCCATGAAAATTACAAAAAACATATCTGAAGCCATCTATTTCTGAGTCTTTCCCAAATAATTTTTTGGCCACAATATCACTGCTCCATTGATAGTTGGGGTTGGGGTGAAATCTTGTTCTTAATTCAGTGACCACCTATCTTGATAAATTTAAATATCAAAATAAAGGTTAATTCTAAACTTACATAAATACGTTACATAAATATATAACTCTTATAGACGCAGTTCCCATAGAAATGGCAAGAGTTAAGTGCTTTCAGTTATGAACAGTAAAATACCAGAACAGCTATCTTGTAGGAGGTTGTTTAATGGCACTGTACAGTTGTAATTACTGCCATTTTCAGAAATGTCAATTTGCTAATTTCATGCAATTAGGTATAGTAGACTTCTTCCAAATCTTTATAATTAGTGTTCCCCAACCCAGAAAAGACAAACTTCTTTTCATTTGGAACAGTTACTAGATTTTATCATTTTTTCTTGGGCACCTTCATCAAAGTCCTAATTTCCACTTATTCTTACTTTTTTTCATTGGTGAACTTAAGTTCTAGTGACTCTCAACATTTGGTCAATGCCAAACTGCAGATAAAATTTCAAATGTGTAGGGGGAAAAAATGATGTGACTGGATAGCTGACACTTTTTTTTTTTTTTTTTTTTAAGACAGAGTCTCGCTCTGTCGCCAGGCGCCAGACTGGAGTGCAGTGCCGCGATCTCGGCTCACTGCAACCTCCGCCTCCCGGGTTCAAGCAATTCTCCTGCCTCAGCCTCCTGACTAGCTGAGATTACAGGCGCACACTACCACACCCAGTTAATTTTTGTATTTTTAGTAGAGACGGGGTTTCACCATGTTGGCCAGGGTGGTCTTGATCTCCTGACCTTGTGATCCGCCCGCCTTGGCCTCCCAAAATACTGGAATTACAGGCGTGAGCCACCGCGCCCGGCTGACACTTATAATTATGTTGTCATTCTAAAATTTTATAACAATAGGAACTGTTTAAGGTAATTTATATACATCTTATTTCTAGAAATTTAGAAAAAAGGAATATTATCTACAGGATTCTAATTTTTGTAGTTTAGTTTTTCGAGAGCCATTTCAATGATTAAAATCTTAAATCTACAACCTGCTCTAAATTAGAAAATTTCTGTTTATTTGGGAGATTTCACATATTATTTTTATTAATAATTTATGTATTTTTAGAGTTTATTTTTAAAAATGAAAATATGTTCTCATTTACCTTACAACAACCCAATGAAATAGGTAAGGCAGTATGGTAATCTCATACTTTCAGATAATATTTTCATAATATGAACAAGCTTATCTAGCTAGGAATGACAAAATGTGGATTAGAAGACAACTCTCCTGGATTCCAGCATGACTTTTTTTCTGGCATATCTATCTGCATCCCCCAAAAGAATTGTTCTGACAGACCCAGTAATATGCTGCACCTGTAAGGGCTAGATAAGGCATTGGAGTGTTTACTAGCTTCCTCAAACACAATAGGCAGAGTATAATAGAGAATTTACCCTAGTTATGAGTTCTCTGAATGTCACAGAGGGAAGGGCCCTTAAATATCAGCTAGTCTATGATTCCCAAATGCTGATTAGGGAGACTCTATGATGAGGTTTTTAACAATCTATATCAAAATAAAAAACAATAAGAGCAATGTGGTTAGTTTTAATGTAAATTATCTCTCTCTCACACACACACACACACACACACACACACACACACACACACACTTTCTAAGACCATCTGAGACCAGTTCCTACCTTCACTTCCATTTCTACTTTTAAATATACCTTCCTTAAAAAGTGGTTATGATAGCATATGGCAGGCTCTTATTTTGTTAGGTTTGGTATTTACCTTAAATAGAAATTAACTTGTTCATCATTCGAAAAGTCTACTTATCCCAGAAATCAGAGAATTTTAAGCCAGTCTAATCTCATTTCATAAGTAAAGAAACAGAAACCCAAAGACATTAAATAGCTTATCTAAGGTGACTCATGGCTAAAGTAGACCAAGAACCAGGATAGTTTGTGTCCTTACTCCAGAACTATATGGTGTGCCTTTTTTTGCTTTTCTTTCTTTCTTTCTTTTTTTTTTTTTTTTTTGTTTTGTTTTTTTGAGAGAGTCTCGCTCTGTCACCCAGGCTTGGGTACAATAGTGCGATCTTGGCTGCTCACTGCATCCTCCGCCTCCTGGGTTCAAGCGATCCTCCTATCTCAGCCTCCCAAGTAGCTGAGACTACAGGCACCAGCCACCACACTCAGTTAATTTTTGTATTTTTAGTAGAGATGGAACTTCACTGTATTAGCCAGGATGGTCTTGATCTCCTGACCTCGTGATCTGCCCACTTCAGGCTCCCAAAGTGCTGGGATTACAGGTGTCAGCCTCCACACCTGGCCGTGGTGTGCCACTTATGCAGGTGATCATTATGCATATTTTTAAATGCTGATCTACGGCTATTCCTTGAGCATATTATATCATTCCCAGCTACTCATTTTTGTTCATGCAATGCATATTTTGTGCAGAATTCCACTTATTCATTCATTTATACTTCCATTTTAACAATCCCTTGAAGCATATCCATTATCCCAGCTCTTCTGTAATATTCATCCTGTCCACCCTGTATAACAGTAATCTTGCACCTCCAAAGTTCTTATAGGCTATAGATTTATAAGTTTACACTATACTGTCCTGTATTTCAGGGTCTGTGTTTGCTTTGCTAGTTTTTGTTTTCGTTTTTGTTTTTCCTGAGTAAGGAGGACTAACTACTGTTTCACGTCAGCACTTTGCTCTGGTTGCTTTGAAAACAGGAAGTGCCTTTCTGATTAATTAATTTCAAAGTCTATCTGCCTTGCTGTCCCATGATAAAAAGTTCATGAGCAAGGATTAGAGATCATTTCTGCCATATTCTGTCATAACCATCTCCCTGTAACCTGCTATCATGGCAGAACTTATTTTTCCTTAGAAGTATTAGCATACAACTTGTTATAATGATTCTTCCTGATTCTCAATTGGCCAGGAACATTTTATAAATGAATGCTACCTACTATCAAATATGTCATTTCCATTACGTGCACCTGAAAATTGCTCTCACTTTCTTCAGTGTCTTTGCCATATTTATGAAGCACCTTTTGTCACATACATATCTCAAGAAGACTGACTTTTCTGTCTTACAGGGTGACTAATCCAGCAGTGAATTTCTCTGCATGGCATATATTTCTCCTGGGAAAGGATCAATTAGAAGCTTCTAAATGAAGAAACAAATCTTCATTCATAGATTTGTATTGTCAAAAACAAACAATCTTGAATCTGATTAAGCCTCTAAATTCCTAAAGAAAATGAAGAAATTGTGAATCTGTAATTTAAAGAAGAGTTAAGAGCTATTTTAGCTGGGTGCTGTGGCTCAAATTCCAGCACTTTGGGAAACTCAGGAAAGTGGATTGCTTGAGCCCCAGATTTCGAGACCAGCCTGGGCAGCATGGCAAGACCCCATCTTTATAAAATATTAATTGGGCATTGTGGCACAAGCCTGTAGTCCCAGCTACTGAGGAGGGAGGATCCCCTGAGCCCAGAGAGGACAAGGCTACAGTGAGCTGTGATCATGCCACTGCACTACAGCCTGGGCAACAGAGTGAGACCCTGTCTCAAAAAAAAAAAAAAAAGAAAGAAAGAAAGAAAGAAAGAAAAAAAGAAAAAAAAAGCTATTTTAAAAAATGCAATGTAGGTACTACGTACGTCATCTGGATCCTGATTGATATAAATAAACTATAAAATAAACATTATTTTCTTACAATCTTACGTAGAAGAATTAAGTGACATGATTGAAAATGTGACATTGAGTGGCTTTTCAGTGTTAATAAATTACTGTTATTTTAGGTGTAATCTAGTTGTTATGGCTATATTATTTGAGAGCTTTCTTTTTCAAATAAACATACTGTTACATGTATTGTTAGATAAAACAATATATCTGAAATTTGCTTCAAATAATATGGAAGTGGGAGGAGATAGAAAAATAATGGCATTAGTTGACACTGGTTGAAGCTCTGTGGTGGGTACACAATGGGCTCATTTTATTCTGTAGAATTTGCATATTTAAACATGCTCCTATAATAACATTTTTATAAGACTGTTATGTGAATTTCAATTCTGGTTCCTCTTCATGATCTTTAAAATTAATAGACATACTGTTTAAATTCTCTGTCCTCAGTTTTCTTAAGTCTTTCACAGGATTTTTGTGAGAATTTAATAAACTATGCTACAAAATAATCTCCTACCATAGTGCACAGCATCATCTCAAGTATTGGTACCTATGCTTATTATCAGTAAGGAAAACAGAGAGTGTTTCTCGTTATCTTTCTGATTATTCATCTGTAACTTTTTCTTTTGTGTACAATTATTATGCATATTATCCTAGAGGCTGAAATCTCTTTTGCTGATATGTCAAATTCGAGGTGTTCATCTAAAGGTCTTGGTCCTGAAATGTTTTTTTCTTGACAGTCATTTCCTGGTCCTTCTGCATTCATCGTTGTTCCCATGAAGTTCAGGGCCTTTTGGGTGCTTGTCTATCAATCTCTGCCTTTGAATAAGCCTTCAGTTTAGGAAGCACATGCTCTCCAACAAATAATTAGAACCCTCAAAAACTGCTCCTGGCCAATTTAATCCTATTTTAATTGTGGCAAATGCTACACCCTTTTGCAAATCTATAAAATATTACTTTTTGTTTGTACATCATTAGAGTCAGAATGACTTGGGTTAAAATCAGCTCGGATATTAAGGAGCGATGACTGGAATCTGTAAGCTGGCATTCCTCAGGCTCCATTTCCTCATCTGAAAACACTGAGCCTGAAGTAAATTGAGGTAGAAATACGCTAAGACTAATGATTAAAAATTGCTTATTTGAACTAAACCTAATCTTCAAAAAATATAAAAACAGATAGTATTCTATGAAAACAGCTACCCTACCTTAATTTTTTAAACTTTGAAGTAAACAAATTTAAATTCTGCCTTTAACCATATCTGATTGTAGTAATTGTATTTGATTTTAACTAAATAGTTTCTGTTGATACAGATACGTTTTGTGGTTATTCATAAAATGATATAGAAAGCAAAATGTTAAGCATTTTAAATGATATTTGAATTACCCAGGTTAAATTTACATCAAAAAAATGTTCCAGAATGAAAACAAAGTCACCAAGATATGACTTAATACTTTTCTTACAATCCTAAGTAGAATTAAGTAACTATGAAGTTAATTTGTAAATTAATTTAATCATGATTATTTAACATCATAATATAGTTTGTAATCATTAAATAATGACTTTCATGGGGGACATGTAATATCTGTGGGCCTTCTCTACATAATACATAATTATGCTCCAACTTCTCATTAGAAATGTATATAAATCTAAGTAAATATTCAGATGATTGTATTTTCCAAAGATGGCATAAATTAAATTTTCTATTCTACATTACTCTTCTACAATAGGCATTTGTCCCAGTGCCATCAGGAGGTAGCATCTCTCTCTTCCCTTTGCTCTCTCTTCCCTTTGAATTTAGGATGGTCTTGTGATGCCTCTAGGAATCAATAGACTGAAAAACCATGACATTGGAGACTAGCTGAGAAAAGACTGTACAACTGCTACCCCCTTCTTCTAGGATGCTTGCTCTGGGATAGTGAGGGGACATAGAAGAAAAGAGAGGCCACCTGAGGCACTCCAGAGGATAGAACAGCCAAACTTGTAGGAATAGCAGCAGCAACTGTTAGCTATGAGAGTGAACTGTCTAAGGTGTCTGGCCCAGGCTAGCCTTTCTATGGCTGTATTCCCAGCTAACATTTTACTACAAATGCAAGAGTGACCCCAAGTGAGAACAGTCCTTCAGAGTCCTTCCAAAATTTTCTATACTTCAAATCATGAGCAAATTAAATTATTTTTTTAAGCCACCATGTCTTGGGGTAAAATTCGTTCAGCGTAGTAACAGGAGCACAGTAGTTTCCTAAATTTACTTTTCATTGAGCATCCTTTATTTAACATAATTCTAAATTTTCCACTAAAACACACTATTTTCAAGGTACCCTGGATTAGATGTTTGCTCTCCTAGGTTTTGTAAGGAACTTCATCTTTTTTTAAATATAGTTATTTATTAAAGTAAATAAGACACTACTTAAGACATTACTAAAACATCATTTCTGAATAAAGACTAGTAAGAAATATGCTTCTTTTTTTCTTTCCTTCTTTTGGTTGTCCCAGTGATGAATAGTATTGTTCTCTAGCAAATGTCAGCAATCTGGTAAACATCATGTTGGACAAAGGCCAGGTCATCTTAAAACATCATAGTTTTTTTTTTCTGCCATGTGGCTGGAGTCCAGATTCTAAGATTTATTCTTACTGACTTTCAACAATATTTTTTTATAATTCTGTACTCAGCTTCGTAATTGGGACAGTGGTGATGTACTTCAGTTTTTGGGCAAGTGACCAAAATAATATTTAGGAGCTCCAGCCCCACCAAAAATCTTGTCTGCTCAAGGCAGGCGTGTTTTCCTCTTTTCATCTTAAAAATGGCAATCTAACTGCATTATCAGTTAGACCAGGCTTCAGACATAGAAGATTCTTTCTAATTCTATTCTCTTTCCAGTCAAACTCAAGGAATTTCTAAGGTTTTTGGCTTTACAGTCGTCCGTAAAGGGAAGAAGCAAGGATGTACTGAGAAATGACTTCTGTTTCTCAGTCAGACATGTTCCCTCCTCTTTGCAGCTTGGTAGAGTCTAGAATATTGTAGAATATTCATCCAAGCATTCATTCAAGCACTGAACCATGCATATGTTTGTTTATTCATTCATCAATCATTGCTCGGTGTTTGAAGAGTCTACAAAGTATAAGACAGTTTGTTGTGTAGAGGTTGTACAAAGATAAATTATTGCAATACTTATAGTGAAGAAAAAAATAAAATAGATATCTAAAGATAAAGATATTATATAATCATAGATATGTATATATAATTAATTATTATAGAATAATCAAAGCAAATGTAGATTATGGTGAAAAGGCAGAAGCACGCAAGCTACAGAAGTTAAAGCAGTCCACAGACTAGGTCAAAAGTAACTGAGTCTTGAGTATTACAGTACAATTGCTAAGAGCTTTCGCTTTTTATTAAGACTGAATTGTAAACTCATTTTTTTCTTTTTTCTTATTTTTTAGGAACTATCTAATCTTTTTCCACTCTTTTGAGGGAGAAAAGTTAAGATTACGGGGTCTCATGGTTTTCCTCTTTTACCCAGGGAATTGATAGTTTAGCTAACCAATTCCCACCATATCCCCTGGAGCTGGGGATGTTCTTCCAAAGGAGAATGAATCCCAGCTGCAGTCTAACAAAATGCCTTGATCCCACACAGCTGCCTCTCTCTCCCTCCTGGGGCTGAGAAGGAAACCAGGGCTATGTTAGTTCTCAGTCAGGTCAAGGAGACAGACGCTTCCTTTGGCCTTCTTGACTCCCGCTCTTCCTCTTCTCCATCTTTAACCCCTTGAGTCAGGAGACTTGTTTAACTGGGTCACATTCACATTGAGCATTACTCTTGCTTCATCTGAAGATCACCCATACTCCACTCCTACTCAATGTCACTTTAGGCAACCCAGTGGCATGCTCTGCGCACAACCTCCTTCCCATATCATGTTTTGGAAACACGCTTTTGGTGCATCCAAAACTCTGAATGAGGAACCCCTCATAACCCTGCTGCTGCAGAGCCAGACATAAAATAAAAAGGCAACTGAGCCTCTAGCATTCTGTCTGTTTCTCTGCAAAATAGTACAATTTATTTTTCTGGGTTGATTTCATGGGAGAAGTCTAACGGTTCATTTACCTCATGTATAAGGTCTGCTTCTAGGAAACCAGTTTTCCCAGCCAAGCGAGAAGCTGTAGTACAATATGTCCCAAGTGGTAACCACTGACAACATTTTTCACCAGTTCAAGAAAAATGATTATGAAGAGGAAGAACTATATAATTTAAAAGGCTGTACTTTTTCTGAGATTTTAAAAATTAAAACATTTGCATTATAAGCTACGTTATTAGAAACCAGTAGTTATTTGTAATGCTTTTATATGGCAAATTCAAATGTGTTTCATCTTCTGGCACCACTTCTAGAGGGCTGTGTGGGGTATGAATCATTTATGATTATAAAATAGCCAAATGCTTCATTGTTCTCAAATCAAACAAACTCATTTTGTTCAAAGGAATATTGGTTTGGAGAATATTCAATTGCTTGCTAAATGTACAATTTTTTTTTAATTCTTGTCTATTTACATTTGGAGATGATGTGGTCTCTTTAGAGAGGTGGAGAGAGATGGTACTATTTTGTCTCTAGCTTGACAAGCCATATACTTATTAACGAATTATTAAGAGTCTTATACTTATTTTCAATAAATAAAAGATGGTATCATTTGAATTGAGAATAGTAAGTACAAACCATTGAAAGTCTCTAATAAGTATATGGTTTATACTTATTATTTTCAATAATAAAAATAAAAGAAAATATCAGAAACAGCATCATGTTCTTAGCTTTGTCTGAAATGGTAAGTGAAATGTAACAGTTACTATAATAAGCATTTTTACATATGTTTTCTATTCTTATCCAGTGAAATAAGATATATTTTCATTTATCAAACAAGGAAACAAACTTTTGAAAGTTTCAAGGTTACAGGTAGTCAACAGCAAAGCAGAATTTGAGATTAGAGGTGTTTAACTGCACAGCCCAGGTGTTTTCCACTATTAAACAGTTTTAAGAGGTATTTCAACTCTTTTGAAATTTGTTTATAAGAAATATATCCAGAATTATTATTTTAATTTTGGAGACTACTCAAAAGACAATACTTGTCTTTATTTGACTTGTCAGGGTTAATTTGCATTTCAGTAATGAGGTGTAAGTCCATACCAAATTATACTACCTGGTGACACTTGATCCAAATACGATAGCTGGATCAAAGAGTACCTAAGTAAGGAAAACTGCCTTCCTTCAGGATGTCAAACATATAAAATAGAGAATCCAATCAAAATCAGGACATTTTAAAAACATTTGATGTTTAAAAGAATGAGCTACATTGTGGATTTATTATTATAAAGTAACTGAAAGACTGAATTTGCTAGCTCTACATTTATTTTTAATATTGCTTTTTTGAAATAAATGCTATAATTAAGAGAGAACTGGTTTATGTCTTAACATGATAGATAAAAGAAGACAAGATATGAGTCTCATAGAATTGTGGTTCCAATTATAAGGTAAGTTGCAACAAGTTCAACAAAACAACTTGGCCACTACCTATGAAGAATCCATGTTTACTGTCTCAATCCCTCATCCTCTAAAGAGCAAAAAAAGTGCATTTTAATACTACTGCGATAAAGTAGAATTAGGAACTAAAAGAGTCCATGTATCTTCCAGAGGCCTCGAATTACCCTGCAGAGTAATCACATAATTTTAATTTCACAGTTTTTCACTTCTTAGGTTTGAAAGAAGTGTTTAAAAATTTGATGTTACTTAACTTTGCCAAGAATATCTCTTACTGGGAAAAAGTAGTCAAACATTTTAATTTTAAAAGTTTATATTAAACATTGTTTAGATAATAAGATAACAAAGGACTATTGCTCCTCTCTGTAGCTCCTCTCTGCTCATTACATGTCTGCCAAGGATAATCTACCAAGGATAATCCTGAACACAACGTTGGTTTTTGATACAGATAAGCATTAACATTTGCCGTCCCCAACTGCATTGCATTTATTTTCTTTATAACAACAATTCAAGCTTCATGCTCAGTTTAAAGGACATAAGCAAAGAAAAAATCAACTGTATTGCATTTATAATGAATGAGGTGGTCCACTTCTCCTTCCTTCCTTTCTTTCTTTTTTTCTTCATCTGTTACTACATATAATCATCATATAATTTTAAAAATGCAGTATAACTACAACTATTACCGAGGTACCTCACACATTTAACAGAATGTCTAAGACTGTGATTTTTCTGCAAATGAAGATGTCAAGGCTCTCAACAGCTTGCCATCATCATAAAGTAAGAAAGAGTTAGATAAAATATGAAATGAGTTCTTTTTTTTAAAGTCAAGTGAATTTCAATTCCCTTTAAGAAATGTATTTTCTTAGAAATATCTGATTTAAAATGTTATAATATATTTAAATATTCACCTGTAAATTTTAAAATATTGGAAATACCTTGCATGAGAGCACTGCTCATTGGAACTTTAGTTCTCTTAGTTAAATATGGTCTTAAAATCAATTTTTTAAAAATAATTTTAGCTACTTCCTTAGTATATGGGTCAGTAATAAAGGAATGATGTATACTTTGAGCTCCTAGAAAAAAAGATAACATGTAGAAAACTTTCTCGTCTAAAAACAAAACAAAATAAACAAAACAATATCAACGCAAACAACAAAATTATCATAAAGCTCCCGAGTCAGTGAACTTGCTGTTTCCTAAGACTACAATTTGTTGTTGTTTCGCTTTGAATATTAGACTTACGCCTTTTTACATAACAGAGAATTGAAAAACTAGCCCAGTGCTTTCATCAGGGTCAAGCTTTATGAACTATTTTTCATGAAAGCAAAGGCAAACTGTACTTATGAAAAAATAAAACTTCAGCAAAGTGACTGGCCAACTCTTCTTTCCTTAAAAACATCAACCCTTCATTTTTGATAACAAAATGGGAATAATAATAAATTATTTTAACTTGTTCTCGGAGGCTAAGTAAAATTTAACCCACATCACATTCTTTGGGAACTTCACCATTTTAGTAACTTCACAAAAGCTTATCCTGTGCATATCCATCAAATGGTGACTTCTTTGTTCAGATTTTTTCAACCCTGTTATTTCCTGCCCAAGATAATAATGCAGGTCATCTCTAGATTCTTATAAAGTTTCTGAAGAGTAATTCAATCTCTCCTGTGGCAAATACACAATTCAAAAAGTAGTAGTCACAACCACTAGAATAGAAGATCCACAAGAACCAGGGCCATATTTGTCTTCCTCATCCTTTCCTCCCCATGCCTAGAACAGAGCTGATCTTAGTTGCTGAATGAGTGAACAAATCAAACCACTGAAATTATCCTGTGGCCTTTGGAAAGCCTTTCCATAAAGTTTTTATTTGGGTTTTAAATGGCTATACAATATATGTATTGAAGAAGCTATTTTAAGTGTTGGCTTTTCAGTTGTTACTATTGAATATATTTTATGTTTTTCTGGGTTCCTGTAGGTAGTTTATTACAATTGTAAAAGTTAGTGGCATTTTTTTTTCTGCAAACTACTGCTAGAAAGCATTTTCTAGGACTGAAAGAAGCACCTGATCATAGTATGGGATCTCCTCCAGAAGGAAGTACACATGGCAGAATCATGATATAAAGTTTTTCTTTTTCCTTTAAATCTACAATAAGAAAATATACCCCCTCAGAAAAAGGAATGTGAATCAGCTGCCATGCACACTGAGTTCATTCCCCTTTGTTCCATATACTGAGCTTCAGTGTTTCTGGAGACTCATCTTCTAAATGTATTGCTTGTGGAATTTCCAGACCAAATTTTTCTTAAAAGATGATAAATTGAATGGTCTTTAGGGCATTAGGCTAAAGATATATGTAACACGATTACACTGAATATTTACCATACCTTAGTGATAAATATTTCCTTTGAAACTTTCTAAAGAATATAAGCAGCTAGATTACAACATGTCAAAAGTAAAGACAAAATGAAGACTCAGAGATTAAGGGAGTATTTTGGTACTTGAAAGATAAGATTTTGTCATAAAAATTTACGTGTTTTGCTTTTGATAACTGCATATTTTACACTTTAGTAATGTTGAAACTCTGTTATCTGGGCTAAGTGAATAGTAGAGAGACTGACCTGGTTTTCTTAATATCTAATATATCGTAAAAGTACATTACAGAATTAAAATTAAACCATCACTCTGAAATTTTAGAACATAAGACATTGTTTAGCTCAAAATTTTATTTTGTAGAAGGGATGTAAAGCTCAGAAATATTTTTAAAAGTGATTTGTCCAAGATTGCAAAGTAATGGAGGGAAGAAGGAAGAAAAAGAAAGGGACAGGAGAGAGAGAGAGAGAGAGAGAGAGAGAGAGAGAGAAAGAGAAGCTGCTTTTCTTTCTGTCCTGTTCTGCTTCCTTTACTCCTCATTAGGTGGCACTGTCTCTCACATTTGGAGAGATTAAAACTGAAAACGCTAAACTCTGAGTTTCCATTCTCAAGAACAAAACAAATAAGGTAGGTAAAGAGAACCTGCATCCCACTCACCCAAGTCAGAACACTGGACCACTCGAAGATGGCATTGACAGCGGAAGGGGCACACTGGGCCTAGGGGTAGCTCTAAACGAGGGTCATAAGGGTCTTCTGGGCCTATCCCAGAAGCCTCATCTTCTAGCATAAAGTCAAATAAGCCTCTCTGTTGAAACGGTCCAGCCCAGGAAGCTTGTGCAAGCAGAAGGAGGATGATAGTGGCCTTCATGATTTATCTCATGTATTTTCACAACCAGGGAACCTAGGAAACAAATGAGAGATTTAAGAATAGCACTGCCTATGTTGTATGTTGTTTCTCATATAATATGCCACAATAGAGTGAGTACAGAGAAAAGGTGAAAAATAATCTTTCATTTACTATCAGAAAACAGAGCATTAAAAATGTATTGAAAGGTGATCAGGTACATTTTAACATCATTTGCACATCTATTTACTTAGGATGAGAAATCTGAATATTATTTAAATCTGCTTGTTTGAATCTTGGGTCTGAACTATGATGATATTCTATATATCCAAATCATTTGCAAAATTGTCACGATAATCAGTCATATTGGACTTTTCAATCCTTGTTTAACTCAAGCCTTGCCATGGTCAAATAAAATTCTCTCTATACACATAGGAGATCTCCAATTTCTTCTTCAGAAATATTTCTGGAAGCCAGTCACATCTCTTCATCCCACCACATTTATTTTGGTCTAGGCCCTTCTCATCCCTCCCTAAACCACTACAAGAGCTTCCAATTCATTTCTGCCTTGCATATTTCCTCTATTTCAAGCCATCTTCCACTTTGCTGCCTGAATCATCTTCTAAAAATTCAATGTCATCCTATTAATTTCTACTGCAAATCATTTATTAACTTCCCATGGTTTATCAATACTGTCCACAGTTCCTGTGCTGTTGACAGACCACTCATAATTTGATACGAATTAATAGCTGTAGCCACATTCTTTTTCATTGTCACTGCATGCCCCATCCTCACCTGAACCCTGACAATCAAAGCTACTTGCCATGTAGAATACCGACCTTGCAAGAGTGTTGTAAAGATTAAATGAGATAGTGGTCTTCTCTTCTGTGTTCCCTGGCTCATCCAGGCAGGATGCTGCTTTCTCCCTCTTCCTGCTCCCAAAGCACGTTGCTCTTACCTCTTTTAAATAACTTATCACATTATATTGCAATTTGCTTTGCGTGCTTGGTCTGTCCCCCCACGAGACGATGTACTGCTTCAGGGCGTGTCTTATTATTCCTTGTTCTGTACCCGGGCCTTGCACAATATTTTGCACACAAATGACTCAAATGATCATCACTTTATTCACAATACAATTTATTCCATTTGTTCCAAGCAATCAGTTCGATTTTTTAAAACACAAAATTGGCTTTTTTTTTCAATATCAAATTGCTTATATAAAAAAGTTAGCAGATTGAAAACCTCAGCTTGGTATAAGCAAGATCAACTTTAAAAAATAAATCAATTCCCTAGTTTCTCAAACATTATTTTTAATAAGTTAATAAACACATATGGAAAATCCTAACTGATTTTCATATAATGCATATATAATCTCATTTTGCCAACAGGGCATTTTGTAAAAAACAAAGTATTGTTTCAATAAATGTATTCCATATTTACTTCATTCATTCCACAAGCACGAATCTATGTTGTTAAATCGAAGTGCACTAAATAAATCTCAGTGACAAAATCGTAATTAATCAGAATAATAAAAGGTACTTGATTATATAGAAACAACGTCATTTTGGGGATTAAATATTTTTAAATCTCACTGAAACTATTCTGATAGCTCCAAAACATTGTAGATATTGACTCTCATCATCTCTACCTTGAATTGTACACTTAGAAAATTCCATATTAAAGCTGTATGTTTGTGAGTAGAATTTTACAGTTGTTTTGAGTCATTATCCAATTGTAGTGTATGTTTAAAAAAAAAGAAGAAGAAAGGAAGGAATAAGATAAAAGAAAAGAAAAGAAAAAGGGAAAACAAAGATCTTTGTATGTTCTAACCCTAAGGTATCTTCTGGAAATTTTTGCCTAGATTCACCAAAGAAGAAACAAATGTTTTTCAGTTTCTTACATTTTTTCTTAGTTTATATTTACTACTGATATATGTCTAAAGCAGCACTTGCTGAATACAGGCTTGTGGCTTTTCATTTAACAAAAACTTCACAAAGATTATTATTCATACTGCCACTTTAAGTTCAACATTAGGCTTTGTCTAGGAGCCCACTCTCACTCAGTTACTGAGTTTCCCTTTAAGAGAAGACTTGTGTTGGCAGCCTGTTTCCTTGGATTGTAGCTGAGGGAGTGGTTTTGTATCTGCTTCCCATTAAAAATGCAATGTTTATGGTTTACCACAAGCTTGCTAGCCTTGCATATTTAATGTCTTATAAGTTTAAAAGAAAAATGAAGCAAAGTAATTGCAGATTTAATAAATAGCAACCACAGTTAATGCAGATGTCGCTTTGAAATCTTTTCTCCAGAGCGGAAAATGCCTGTTTGTTTCGCTAACAACCCAAAAAAAGAAAATGTTGAGCATTAACTGAAAGGAACAGTATTACAATTTATGTTTGTTTACTCCTGTTAAAATGGTGCAAATTCTCCTAACAATATTCTTTTAGATTGAAGCTGAATATAGACAGGCATCTTACGACTTCAATCACTGATTTTTATTTCACTTTCATTTGCTTGTGTGTGTGTGTGTGTGTGTGTGTGTGTGTGTGTGTGAAAGAGAGAAAGAGAATGTGTGTATGTGTGCATTTAACCCTGACTGTCCTGTGAAAAAAATAATAGCCTATGCAGAAACTTTGTGCAAATTCTTCCATAAAATCATGTCTTTTAAATTAGTGTCATGGTACTTGAAGACCCAGTATCTTAAAACATTTAATGTGAGCTGTCGATGCTGATAATTCCTTTAGTCATTTCCTTCTTTCCTTAATTAATTAGACATATGAAGAGCAAAGAGCAGCTGTCCAGGTAGAAACCAAGGAGATTGTTATTGAGATGATAATGCTGTTTAAATTTTATTGAAACTGTTTTAAGTAGTCTCAAAATGCAAGACACTTCCCACTTTCCAAGATGATAAGTACTAATGTAATATCATTGCTCCACTAAAGCTAGTTGCCATAGTTTACAAATGTTTTACCAAAAATAATAATTTCTGGTTCCTAAAACTGCTTAAGCCCATTAAATGAACTGTATCATTCAGATCAACATTTGCATTATGTCATCTATGCCTTTGGTGTCACTTTCAAAGTCAAAATTTAACCCTCAAGAGATAAGGGAAGCTATAAATGCAGAGCAGCATTAAATCCTGCAGCACTAGATGATTAAAAAATTCAATAATAATAGATAAAATTTAAAAATAAAGAATACAAGCAGCATTTATCAGCAAACAAGAGTTATTATAGGAGGCGTTTGGCTCTTTTTCTGGTTAGAAACAGCAAGAGGAAAAAAAAAACCACAGGTATTTAAATCACTGGGAGCCCACTCACCCAGTGGTCACTGTGTTACCCTGTTTTAAAATTAGAAAATTAACCCACATCCTCATTTTATAGTGAATGTGTCTTAAAATATCACCTGCAGTGAAAATACTGACTAGGACACTTAACATTTAAGAAATTATACAGTATTGTGAATATCTTAGGCATTTAATAACAAATATTTTCAATGTTTGTTTTCATGTCTCTAGGTTATAATTTCTATTCATTTCTGGAGTTGAAGAAATATACATTAGATATCTTCAGCTAATCACCAGAGTTCACTTCTTTGGGGGTTTTAAAAGTTCTTAAAGCAGACAAAAATTCAGGAGAAAAAGACATTTTTAAATATATAGCTCAATTACAAATTGTATGCTACTTTAGAATATTTTTACCACCTCCTAAAGAGCTAAACATTCCTTAATACAAACACAAAAACATCAAGATAGAGAGTCCTGGTGTTAGGTTACAGTTTTTAAAAAGCATCTTTGCAAAAACAGAAAAGAAAGAAAAGTAAAACAATGCATTCAATCATTTTACCAACTATTTAACTTCTGTTTTCAAACAATACTTGTTTAAAATGTTGCATAAAGACTATAAAAGTTTAACAATTTTTTTTTTACGTTTCTTTTTCTCACCAAATAATCCCTTTTGCTCTCAGTTTGACTGAAGTTTTATTAGTCTGTAGCAGAGTTCAGGACAATTATTGAAAATCATACCTTTTAATCCAGGAATTTGCCACGGGAGCCCTCAAAGCTGAGATGTAATTACACTAAATATTCAGCCCAAGTAAAAGAGTTTGCAGGTGTGGAAAGGAGGAGGGGATAGGTGCTGCTCTGTGACTGTCACTAAGTTGAAAACCTCCTGCTTCTACTCCATAGCACAGTTAAAAAATAAGGTTTCCCTCAATGAACACAATCCGGCTGACACCCACATTAGATCATATGGTAATGATATGTCTCTTGTATTGTAGCCAGAAACTTTATCGGCCTTTTTTTTCCCTCCCGTTTGCTTTATTCTTTTTGCATCTGCTTAAGATTCTAAGCTGCTTATGTAGTATAGTGGAGCAACTTGATTTGAAATTTGTCTTATTGTAGATTCATTTCCCTAAGACATTGTAACTAAAGGGTTTGTTTCCCCACCCCCATCCCATTCCACTCTCCACCCTTTCTAGCCTTGTTTACAAGTAACATTTATTATACTTCCAAAATGGAATTTCTTTCTTGCTTTCAGGATGTGTAAGTCCAGAAAATGGAATGAAATTAATCTTGTAGCTGTTTTAAATGTGGACTGCAAAAATAAATGAGTAGCCTTATGTGAAAGTACTCATTCGGATTCTTACTTGCCTTGGAATGTTTGTGTAAATTCAAGCACTATGCTGTGGAGTTTTTCTATATATTTTGAACATATTTCTAAAGTGTCCTGAAAGCAAGCCATGGTTTTATATGAAAAGTAAGTCATCTATCACTTTTATTAATCATAGTTTAAAATCTTTCTCATTGCTCACCAGTTTTTAAGTAAAATACATAGATAACTAGTAGCTGATAATATAGTTTAATCATTAATACATGGAAAATTTTATTTTCATAGATTATACTTTTATGTAAACGACCTTTGAAAAGGCAGTAGAGTCTATGTCCCTTTTCAAATTTTAGTAAATGAAAAGAAAAACAAAATAAAACAAAACAAAAAACAATTACAAGGAAAGGTATTCATTTAGCCACTGGAAATATTTTTTGAGCTTTTATAATTTCCTTGCTGGATGCTGTTAGTTTTCTCTGTGTAGGTCTCTGTGTTTTGACTTGTATCATTATGCTCTGGCCCCTAGGCTGTTACCAGGTGGAAACTGGAAATCAACATCTGTGAAATATGAAAGGATCCCCCTCCCATCCTTCAGCCTCCTTTCTTCCCTCCTCCAGCCATCAAAGTATATTAGTCCACAGTAAATATATTTTTTCCTCAATAAAACTTAAAGATATTAAATTCTCGAGTGGGTACCTCAAGGAGGGGGAGGGGTGTTACCACTTCATAGTTTGCCTTATTTCCCAAGCCCAGCCTCCCAGATAAACAATTTACCCTACTCTCCATCTCCTTGACATTTAATAACCACATATCTAGTTATTCTGATAGTTTAGACAAAGACAAGCACTATTGTCTCTGGACATTGGTGCGAAAGTCCATGATTCCCTTACCTGGAATGTATTAATTTTCTTTTCTGAACATTTCCTGTATGGCATTGATCTCTTTTTGATGATATATACTCACTCCTGCCTCATATTATAATTGTTTAGCTACATGTCTTACTCCAAGGGAGGAATGACATTGTGTTCGTGCCTTTAGAATCCCTGCACCCAGAATAGCCATGGTGTACAGTAAGTTACTAAGACACATTTGCTAAATTAGTAAAGACAATCAAATGATTGGCTATGGACCATATCCAGACTTGTGTTTTGCCCCACTCCTCGTTTAATATTTATCAAAACTTAATCTTACTAAAGTGTGTATTACAAATAATAGCAATCATTATTACAAGACAGAGAGAGAGAAAAGAAAGCACTAACGAAAAACTAGAAGAAGAAAAATGCAGAGAAGGAAGAGGAGAAGAAAAAGACATAATTTCCTTTTATGTAGATAATTTTACTTTTATAAAAGCAGAACCATTGTGGTTAAGATTTAGATCTTGGTCCTTGCCTTTTGATAGTATGCTGTATGAGATCAGACAACTTACTTAACGTCTCTGATTTTCAGTTTCCATATCTTAAAAATGGATAGAAATTCTTACTCAACTCACAGTGTTGGAGTGTAGATTAAATAAGTTTATATATATATATGTGTGCGTGTGTGTGTGTGTGTGTGTGTATATATATATAAAACACTTAACTCAGAACTTAATCCTTATAAGTGAAATCTCCATAAATGATAGCTTTTATTTTTTTCTGACATATTTCAAAACAGTCCTTTGAGTTAGACAAGATAAGTCATATTTACTACTTCTGTTTTACAAGGAGAAAACTGAAGCCCAATGACTTGCCCAAGTTCACAGAGCTGGCAAGAAACAAAGCAGAAACCAATATCCAGGTCTTCTCACACCTTACCCAGTTTTCATTACTAAACTATAATATGTCTTAAGAAAGAGCAAGCAAACTCTTATTGTATAGAAAATTAATTATCAAAATTTTGAGATAATGTCTTTGCAGACTGTTTTACAAACTGTGACCAAGTTACAATGCTTTTAAAACTTTATATTTGTTCAGGAACAAATAATTTTCTTGTTGTTAATGTTGTTTGGAAAGAAACTCACCTCCAAAATCTCAAGCATTTTACTGAACATCATCATATTTAAAAACTGCATCTGTAATCACAAGTTACATGTATTGTCCCACTCATTTTTTCAATAGAAGAAACTATGTCCCAACAAAGTCATATGCAGTCAAGTCACAAAGAGGACATGACACTATAACCAGAAACCAGGTCTCTTGAAATCTAACATAAAATGGAACAATTTTAAGGCTAGAAACAGCACTGTGCACAGATTACTTAAATATATTCTGGCTTGGAATCTTTGGGGTAGGATTCCCTGAATCCCTAGCTGTCATATAGATATGCGAAATATTCCAATTCAGAACACATCCCACATCTGCTGTTAAAACTACTTAAACTTCCATTTCTACGGACAACCCACTAGCTCACAGGATAACTGTATTCTGCATATTACTGAAGTTCATTTCAGGGCTATTCTCTCTTATTGACATCATATACAAATTATTTAATTGTACCTGCACATTAAGGATATGAAGAATACCAGAGCTTAGAAAGATCTCCTTCTGACACCCCTTTATTTCTAAGCGATCTGGAGGCAAGTGATTATCTTCACAATTCTGATGTGACTGGTTTGTTTGTAGACTGACTCTTCAAAGTCATATGTGGGTCTGGCGCAAATTATCTGGCTCTATAGTTGCCACTGTAGACAGAGATCTTCCTAGCCAAGCAAGATGGCTAGGGTGGAACTGAGGGTTCCTTGAATACAGAAGAGCTTGAAAGAAAATTTGGTGTAGAAAACTTTTACCTTGGCTATCTTCCCAAGCCTCTATTCTTCTACCCCTCACCATTGTCTTCCGTGTCCTGGTACCTTGTACAAGTAACTTAACCTTTGTTCTCCAGGTTTTTAACCTATAAAATGTGAATAGCCACAGTGATATCTCCTTCACAGGTTTATAGTAAGGTTCAAAGAAGTTTAATCCATAAAGCATTCAGAATTGTTCCTGACACATCTCAAACAACACATGAGCATTTGTTGTTTCTGCTGCTGCTTCTCTTGTGGTTTTGGTATTACAAACCTTACCTTGGACACTCCAGTACAATAACCAGACTGCACTTCTTTTATAATCTAATGGGTTTTCTGCCTAACGACACAAGAAATCAGCTAAACCATGATATAGTTGGAAGAATGAGGCCTTTGGAGTTAGATAAGCTTTGGTTTAAGCCTGGACTTAGTGTTGTTAAATAACAGTCTGGCTTTCTTTATGCATAACATTTTATTGAGTTCCAACCAGCTGAAATCCATTCATGGACTTTATAAGGAAACAGAGACTCCAGGTTAAGACTATCCACTCTGAGCAGTAAAGTGGAAATGGGAATAGAGACACGGAGAGCATAAGTAATGAATTAAAATAGATTAAAAATTATCAAGGAGATATGCAGTTCCTTAATTTCCTGACTCTTCTTGAATCCTCTGGAGCATCTCTTTTGTCAATTGTAATTTAAAGATTAATTATTATTTCCATAATATTGATCAGTCTGTACTTGGACAGTAAACCAACATTTATTGAATATCCATTAGTCTGCACAAGGTACATACCTCTCTGTTAAATATAAGGAAATTTACAATAACTCATCAATCAATTAATCAGCAAATACAGACTGAGGAAACACAGTGGGAGGAAGTGTTAATACCAGGCCCCATGGAAGACATCAAGAAATACAAAATATGCATGAAGGGCATAGCCTCAAGGGAAATATACTGCATAAGGAGATACAGCATAAACTATACATTTCTATAATAATATTTTAGTATTAGCATACCAGAAAATCTATAATGTATAATTTCTGGCCAAAATAAAGTATGATGTAATTAAAATAATTGCCTTAGCAAGTCAGAGGAGGGATCGAGGGAGAGATCACCTTACATTTGAGTGGTTAGGTAAGTGTTTATGAAGAAGCTACAATTTGAGCTGAGGGATAAAAAGAATGCACATGGAGAGAAAAGAAAGAAATGGCTTTTTATCATAGCAAAATGACACTAACAAAACCTTGGCAATGGGAAAGAAGAAGACAATAAATAAATCGATGTGGCTTAAGCACATACTTTCTTTCAAAGAGGCCGTGAGTTCTGTTATTTCTTTGAATATTCAGTAACTCCCATGATATCTGACATGTCAAAGCCAAACAATAAATGAATGTTACATGTTTCAGGAAATAACTAAAGGGAGATAAGGAGATAAACAAGGGTAAGGTCTAACTACTTGAAATTCTCCCATGGAGCACTTATCCATGTATTTGTTCATCAAATATTCATTTGATGATGAATATGTGCCAATTATTATGCTTGAAGCTAGATGTTATCAAAGGTTTTGAGTGAGGTAATAACATGATCCAATTTTTATTTTAGAAAATCAGATCTAGCAAGTACATGTAGGGTGGTGAAACTAGAGTCAAGGAAACTAGTTAGGAGGTTACAGCTTTAGTCTCAGTGTATTAATATCTTAGTAAGGGGAGGATAGATGAGCATGACAAAAATAGAGCCACTTCTCAGGAAGCTGATGTGATATATTAAAGGGAAAAGTTTGGAGCACTCATTCTGCACCAGGCACCGTGGTACATAGTCAATTTTAAAAGCACAAATAATGTATGATGAGGTCATGTACTCCGAACACTGTCCTCTGCACCACTCTAACCAACACTTCTGCCATTGTAAGTGACAGCAGGAGCAGTTGACTGCTTTGCCTGCATTTTCATCTCCAAGGAGACTATGCTTCCAATGGAAAGGAAGAACAAACAAAAATGATTATGTTGTCTAAAGTTCTTCATGTATGTGAAAATTATAAGAAATTAATCATTCTATATGAGTTCAACTTTTAGGGTACTAGAATAATGTATCGTCTGAAAGTGACTCGAATCTGAGCAATGTTGGAGAATCACACTGTCTGAATTATAGAATGACAGAAAGAAGGAAAGTTTCACATAGAATCTTGCCCTGATTGGCTCGTTTCTCGCGTGGGAAAGAACCTTGTGTTGAACGAAGGCTTCTTGCACTGAGTGATGGCAAAATTTTTGACATTTTACAGATGAGATAATCTTTGGAATGTGTGTTCTGGGAGTGAGGGAAAACTGCAAAAGAGGGTGATAAAAGCCAGACATTACCTGGAAGACTCCTTCCCTGGCCCTGCTCCTGCCTTTTTGCACATCAGTTGAATATGCTGCTGAAACCAGGCCTGCTACCATAAAACTGCCAAAATAGACCCTTTAACAATGCACTACTTCCTTTTACAACAAAGAAATATGCCCTATGTGAGGTCAGAAGTTGAGGTCAAGTACAAGATAAGATAGAACAGTGTGCAATGCCTGGCATATGGAAAACAAAGAAGACCCTATATTTGTGATTTCCTTCAACAAAGATAATCTTCTCTTCACTAGCTTTTCAGGAATGTAGCATAATGCCACAATTCAGCATGCAGACCTGGGGCCAGATTACTTATGTTTGATTCTCAGCTCTGAGACTGGCTATCTGTGTAACCTTAGGCACCTTCCACACTGATAGTGCCTGCTTCACATGAGAATAAGATGAGTCAGTAGATGTAAAGGTTTATAACTGTCATATAAGACAAACTCTGTTAAGTTAATGATACATAAGGAAAATTTCAGAATGGATTGAAGATTTTAAGAGACTGTTTTCTTTTTCTTCTTGCCTTTTATTCACACGCTAACCTGAAAGTTATGTCCTGTTTAGTTTGGAGCATTCAAATGCAGGTCATGTCTGTGCAGCGTGTATTTACTGTAGAGCCCCTATTTGGTGTGTAAATATTCTCCTTTCAATTTACCCAGTATCCTAGGAAAAGTAAATGCTCCACCACAGAGTACAGCCTTCCAGAATTTAAGTAGGCAAATGAATGAAAAGTTTTATTCTAATCTTGGTACTATAAAATAATGACTTCGTTTAAGAACTTTTTCTAAGATAGTCTCAGCCCCTTGAGAACTATTTGATTTGATTCAAGTTGTTCCTTCAAAGACAATAATTCATCCTTTGCAATATGGCTTTTTGAGGTTATTTCTTTCATAATTTATGACATGATTTTTGATGCAGATATACATTAACGTGATGACAAAGTAAAACATGCTTTCTATTTGAATCATATGAGTGTTTTTATTTTTGGAAACAATCCTGTATCTTGAATAAATCCACTTCCATTACCTGAGAAAACAGACTGCTTGAAAATGATTTATGTGCCCTTTCTTTATAGAAGAATGTCTGAGCTTATTGTTTATAAAAGCATTAAATCACCAATATGCAAGCTTACTTTATAATTATGAGCCTATGGGAATAACAAGAGAAAACTAGGGCATGATCACATTTGGTGTTTCAGGTTTAAATCGCTTTGGAGCTTTCTTCATCAAAAGATTGGCTTCTTATGAAACATCTTCATTCCTGGAAGCCAGTTTCAATAATTTTGCTAGCATTACTCATCATCTAAGACAATTCAAAATCCAACTAGAAACAGAGTATTTAAGCCTCTCCAAATTCTTTCCACGAGCCAAGAACCACAGAAGTTTGTGCTATCAAAACACTCTCTAAATAGGTGATTTGTTAACCCTCTGAATGATAAGAACATTACGTGCCTATCACTGGAAAGTAAAACCACATAGGGAAAGCTGCTGAAAAATTACAGGAAATACTGTGAAGATTTTTTGTTTTCAGTTCCGTGTAGTTGCAAATCTTGACTGTTGCCAGCTGACAATTAAAATGTGATAGTATCAACGTTCCATTAACTAGTGTTTAATGATGCCGTTGCAAATGTGATGGTTTAAAGGACTCCTTTGTGTATGTATGTTTTTCATTGTGGTAAAAATATACAAAACATGAATTTTACCATTTTACATTTAAGTGCTTATATTCATGGCATTAAGTATATTTACAACGTCATGCAATCATCACCGCTATCTATTTCCAGAACTTTCACTACATCCCGAACAACAGCTCTGCACCAATGAAACAATAACCCCAGATTTCCTTTGTCCCCACCCCCTATCACTTACAACCTCTATTCTGCTTTCTGTCTTCATAAATTTGCCCATTTTGGGCATCCCATGTAAGTGAATCATACAAGTTTTTAATTTAGAAAAAGAAGAAAAACTTTCTGTATTTGTTTCTTTGTTTTGTGCTAGATTTTCTTTTCAAATTTAAGTGGGAGGAGAGTGAAATGGGAAGAAACTATCAGAGGCAAGGAAGGAGCCAGCACTATGAGACTTCAAGGGGGAGACTACTAGGAAGACAGTCCTGGCTTCACTCAATAAGCACTGGAAATTTGCTGTTTCTTCAAAGGTGCAAAGGAAGCTCTGGAAATTTGATGTTTCTTCAAAGGTGCAAAGGAAGCTCTGGAAATTTGCTGTTTCTTCAAAGGTGCAATTTGGAGAGGCTTAACATTTTTTTATTAAAATCGGTACCAAACAGGAACATAACAATTAAAATGTATAGCTTTTCTGTAGAAAATAATTTGTCAAAGAAGCTATAATGTTACCAAATGTTTGTTTACAAAATACCCACTGAGGACATAATTTGGAGAGCAGCTAAGGTATCTGGATGGATGGTAATAACTCCCTATTAACAGGCCGTATTTTAAATTCTCTAATCAGTATTGACAGCAGCGCTTCAGTAACAAACTTGTCTTGTCACAGCAGTTTTATGAAAAAAGAAGAGGATATATCTTGTGACTATAAAATACAGTTTAACTAACTTGGCATAGTCAAATAAAAGCTTTAATCTTGGTCTTATGAGAAATATTTTCCCCCAAAAAACAGCTATTTTTATAGAAGAACTTAATATCTTCCTAAAATCGTAAAATCTATTCCTGTACAATTTTTTTTTTATTTTTTAAATACTGAGTACTTTGAAATTAAAAAAAAAGACTTAAATGTCTAAATTTAAACAACAGAAATAATTTAAGTATTATGAAAAGAGTTTTTGAAAAAAAATCAGTACCAGACAAAAGTTGCCTAAGGTTACTTTCATCTGCAATTTAAAAACCATAATTTAGCTCATCCCATAGTTAAATCATGCTAAGCCATCTTAGATGTGACTATCAGAATGCAAGCTCCGTAAAATCAAGGATATTGTCACTTTTGTTCACTTTTGTATTTTGCATGCTAAAACAGGCATGGCACATGGTAAACCTAAATAAATTGTTGTTGACTATTAGCCCTGTAGGAGTCAAGATTCTTCAAACCCCAAGGCATATACATTCAATTTTTCCATGTTACATCCCTTTAAGCAGCTAAAAGAATCTGTCTTTGGTGGGAAAAGCCTGTTAGCTTGGCACTGTTCAAGTCCAAGCTCTACTCAAGCTGAATATCCCTTCAGAATGGTAATTTTTGACATCTCAGTCCATCCAGCGCCTTGCCAGGTTCCAGAGTTCAGATTTCACCATCCCAATTGGCTCTACTCAGTGTCTCACAAATGATCCCCCAGGCACCCACGTATTAAATTGCAAAACCCTACTGTACTTCCTATTGCCTCTCCACTTGTATTTCCATATCTCAAGCCATTTGCCAGCTGCAGGATTTCCCTGTAACTGGATAATCCTCAAAATGCAGTCAGTTGATTAACAACTTCGTCATTTTTTTTCTATTTCTCTGTTATTTACATAATGATCATTATTCAAAATGATAAAATCTGCAAAATCATGTCATTATAAAGTAGTTATATTTTATGTGATAGGTTAAAATACATATAATTATTATAATGAAACTATCCATGTATCATCTAAATTCAGGTTGCCTACTACCAATTGTACAGATTTTATTTTTTTTGAAAAATATTTAATAACTCCTAACCTGATACTCTTAAAACCAAATTCCAAGACTTTGTATTTAACTTAATATTGGTAACAATTAATTCATAGAAGACATCAGGTATAGAGATATTTGGAAAGTTTCCATCTGAAAACCACTTTAGTTTGTTGAGATGACATCAGACACATATTATTAGTTCTCCAACCTTGTAAAGTCATTCAAACCTCTGTCTTTAATGTCACAAAGAATTCCCATTAACAGTAATATAGTTTAGATATTTGTCCCCACCCAAATTTCATGTTGAAATGTAATTCCTGATCCTAGAGGTGGAGCTTGGTAGGAGCTGTTTGGATCATGAAGGTGGATCCCTCATGAACTGGTTCTGTCTTTACCATAGTGAATGAGTTCTCTTGAGATCTGGTCCCTTAAAACTGTGTGACATCTACCCCACCACCACCACCTCTCATTCTTGCTCCTATTCCAGCCATGTAGAGTGCTTGCTCCCCCTTTGCCTCCTGCCGTGATTGTATGATTGTATGATTTTAAGCTTCTTGAGGCCTCCCCAGGAGCCAAGAAGATTTCAGCATCATGCTTTGTGGAAAGGCTACAGAACCATGAGCCAATTAAACTTCTTTTCTTTATAAATTACCCAGTCTTGAGTATTTCTTTGTAGCAATTCAAGAACAGCCTAATACAAACAGCCATCTAAATGTTATACTAATCTTATGTTTTATGTGTTATTTCTACTACATATGGGCCCTGAACATTCAAACTTCTCAAAATGGTGTGAAGGTTTATCAAAAAACTAAAAACAGAACTACCATATAATCCAGCAATCCCACTTACAGTTATATACCCAAAGGAATTGAAATCAGCTTGCCAAAGAAATGTCTGTATTCTTGTGTTCATTGCAACACTGTAATTACAGAAGACATGGAATCAACCTAATTGTTCATCAACAGATGACTAGATAAAGAAAATGGTATATATACACAAAGGAGTACTATTCAGCCTTATAAAAAGAAGAAAATCTTGTCACTGTGACAACATGCATGAACCTGGAAGACATTATAGTAAGTGAAATGCTCCAGACACAGAAAGACAAATACTGCATAGTCTCATTTGTATGTGGAATAGAAAAACGTTGAATTTGTAGAAGTAGAAAGTACAACTGTGGCTATCAGAGGCTGGGGTACAGGTTGTGGGGAGGAGGCAATGGAGGGATGTTGGTCAAATGGTACAAAATTTCAGTTGAGGACTATGTTTTTGAGCTACATTGCACAGCAGCGTGACTATAGTCAATAATGTATCATATTTTTCGAATAGCTAAGACAGTAAATTCACTTGATTCAATCATTCACATTTTAATTCATACTAAAAGCATCACATCATACCACAAAATGTATAGAGTTATGATCTATAATGAAAATAATATTAACTGAAAGAAAACAAAACTTCTAGTGTGCCCCACTCCACCCCCACCATCCCACTTCCTTCTGCATTGCCTGGTCCATCCCCGTTGCAAAATCACAAAGTTTGTGTACAAAGAGGAGCATCCCTTAGAGGAACACTGCTCTGAGGATGAGAAGATCCAAAAGAAATATTCAGAACTGGCAGGAGGTAATAAAAAGACTCCCAAAGCTCAGATGAGAGATCTGGGCAAAAAGAAATACATGGTGCTTTCTCATTTCACAGTTGGTCAGTTCTACCTTTTGATCTGGAAGCGAACTCATCTCAGATTGGAACACATCTTATACTCAATATACTATCAAATTACACTGTACTGATAGTATATTGAAATAATAGACTTAGCTAACAGATTTATACCCAACTGTTTATATATTGCTCATAAGATATAAAGGCCAAATGGGCTATATTATAGCATTTTTTAATAAAATATAATTAATTGTAATATATTGTAGGGGTTTTCAAACATGCTACCCTTTGATGGTTGAGGAAAAACATGGCTGATTGTTACACAAACCTCCTACTACTATATAAAAATATAATAGTTCTCAGCAGTCATTTTATAGAATGCCTATGAAGAAAGCATATATGAATTTCTCACATTTACAAACAGCTCTAAAGGAAGGGATACAATCTAATATATAATATATAATCAAAAATGTATAAAATTACATATATCATGTGAATTTATTTTTATTTGGGTCGTAGGCAAATTAAAGAAACAAAATTTGTCCAGTTTCCTAAAGCAAAATTAAGGCTATTGAATTTAGATATTTCCTCCTTTCTCATTATGCATTTAACACTACAAATTTCCTTCTTAGCACCACTTTCACTGCATCCCACAGATTTTGATATGTTGTATTTCCATTTACATTTCAATACTTCCAATATTTATTAAATTTTCTCTTTAGATGTCTTCTCTGACCCAAATGCTATTCAGGAGTATGTTGTCTAATTCAAATATTTGAAGATTTGCCAACTATCGTTCTGTTTTATTTCTATTTTAATCCCATTGGGTCTGAGAAAATACTTTGCATGTCATCTAATCTTTTAAACATGTTAAAGCATATTTTATGTTCCAGAATGTGGTCAGTCTTAATTAACATTCCATGTGAGCTTGAGAAGAATTTATACTCTGCTGTTGTTGATTGGAGTATTCTATAAATGTCAATTAGCCCAAGTTGATTGACGGTGATGTTCACCTTAAATATATTCTGATTTTCTGCCTGATGACCTATCAGTTATTAAGAGAGAGGTGTTGAAATTTTCTGCTATAATAGTAGATTTGTCTATTTCTCCTTTCAGTTTTGTCAGCTTTTGCGTCATGTTTTTTGACACTGTTTTGGGGTATATACACATGTAGAAAAAACTAAAATGATTCTATCATATGTAATATGCTTGTTTATCCAAGATAATTTTTTTGTTCTGAAGTATACTTTGTTAGAAATTAATACAGCTACCTTAGCTTTCTTTTGATTATTGTTAGCACTGATATATCATCAGCCATGCCTACACTTTGAAACTATCTATTTTTTTTAAAGTTGGTTTATATTAGTCAACAAAAAGTTAGGTCTTGCTTTTTTTATCCACTCTGGTAATCTGTATTTTAAGTGTTGTTTTGACCATTCATATTGAGAATTATTATTAATGTAGTTGGGTTAAGATCTAACATGTTTGTAACTTTGTTGTTGCTGCATTATTTTTCTTTTTTTCTTTTCCCACTTTCTCTGGTTTTAAGTGAGCATCTTACGTGATTCCATTTAATCTCCTGTCTTAGAATATATATATTACCTATATATACTTAAATTAATGGTTTCCTTAGAGTTTCCAACATATATTTTTCACTAATCTAATTTTCATTCAATAATACTGTGACACTTCACTTGTAGTACAGTTTCCTTATAACAGATTATTCCAAACTCCTCTTCCTCTCCCTATGATATTCATGTCATTCACTTCACTTACCCATATTCTATAATTTTTTTTGTTTTTTAACTTTGAGGCTCTTCTTTTGTGTATGTAATCAAAGCTTGTGACATACATTATTTTATAGTTGCCTAAATAAAAATTGTAGCATGTTTTGCCTGAGGTGTGCTGACAATGTATTCTTTAAGTCTTTGAGAACGTCTTTATCTCTCATTCACACTGAAGGATAATTGTGCTAGATAAAGAATTATTATCTGACTTTTTTTTTCTTTCAACACTTTAAATATTTATCCCACTACCTTCCTCCTTGCCTGCTGAATTAGTGCATACTCATGCTGCTAACAAAGACATACCTGAGAATGGGTACTTTATAAAGGAAAGGGGGTTATTGGACTCAACATTCCCCGTGGCTGGGAAAGCCTCAAAATCGTGGTGGAAGACAAAGGAAAAGCAATGGGACATCTTACATGGCAGGCAAAAGAGCCTGTGCCAGGGAATTCCCACTTATAAAACCATCAGCTCTCATGAGGCTTATTTACTACCATGGGAACAGTATGGGGGAAACTGCCCCCATGATTCAACTATCTCCACCTGGCCCTGCCCTTGATCTATAGGGATTATTACAACTCAAGGTGAGATTTGGGAGGGGTGGGGGCACAGCCAAACTATATCACCTGCTTTGCGACAAGAAGTCCACTGTACTCTTGCTCCTCTGTAGGTAGGATGCAGCATTTTCCTCTGAATTGTTTTAACATGTTTTCTTCTCTGTCTTTTATAGGGAGAAGTAGGGGTTCAAAAGTTGAATATGATTTGTCTAGATTTGTTTTTTGCTTTGTTTTTGTATCTGTCTTGTCTAGTATTCTTGGAGCTTCCTGAATCCATGATTTGGTATCTGTCATTAATTTTAGAAAATTCTCAGGTATTATCAATTCAAATATATTTCTTTCTTCTTCTGGTACTCCAATTATGTATATGTAACACCTTCAAAAATTGTCCACATTTTAAAACTCACTTTTTTTTTTTCTTCTCCATTCTTTTTGTCATTGAATTGCAGGTTAGGAATTTTCCGTAGACCCATTTTCAAGTTCACTGATTCTTTCCCCAGATGTATCTAGTCTACTGATGAGCCCATCACAGATATTCATTTCTATTATAGTGATATTTGTTTCTTAAAACTCTTCAAATGCTGCATAAAGATCATAACTTGAGGCTAAACTTTGGATATAACCTTTGGTTCAATGATTTTAATTCATCTGATTTTTTTTACATATATATTTTATTGCACTTTAGGTTCTAGGGTACATGTGCAGAACATGCAGGATTGTTGCATAGGTACATACATGGCAATGTGGTTTGCTGACTCCATCGCTGTCACCTATATCTGGCATTTCTTACCATGTTATCCCTCCTCAATCCCCTACCCCCCATTGTCCCTCCCCTAGTACCCCCAACAGACCCCAGCATGTGATGCTCCCCTCCCTGTGTCCATGTGTTCTCATTGTTCAACACCTGCCTTTGAGTGAGAACATGTGGCGTTTGATTTTCTGTTCTTGTGTCAATTTGCTGAGAATGATGGTTTCCAGATTCATCCATGTCCCTACAAAGGACATGAACTCATCATTTTTATGGCTGCATAGTATTCCATGGTGTATATGTGCCACATTTTCCTTGTCCAGTCTATCATCAATGGGCATTGGGTTGGTTCTAGGTATTTGCTATTGTCAACAGTGCTGCAATGAACGTAAGTGTGCATGTGCCTTTATAACAGAAATATTTATATTCCTTTAGATATATACCCAGTAATGGGATTGCTGGGTCAAATGGAATTTCTATTTCTAGGTTCTTGAGGAATCACCACACTGTCTTCCACAATGGTTGAATTAATTTACACTCCCAACCAACAGTGTAAAAATGTTCCTATTTCTCCACATCCTCTTCAGCATCTGTTGTCTCCAGATTTTTTAATGATCGCCATTCTAACTGGCATGAGATGGTATCTCAATGTGGTTTTGATTTGCATTTCTGTAATGACCAGTGATGGTGAGCATTTTTTTCATATGTTTGTTGGCCTCATAGATGTCTTCTTTTGAGAAGTGTCTATTCATATCCTTCACCCACTTTTGAATGGGTTTGTTTGTTTTTTCTTGTAAATCTGTTTTAGCTATTTGTAGATTCTGGATATTAGCCCTTTGTCAGATGATTAGATTGCAAACATTTTTTCCCATTCTGTTGGTTGCCAGTTTACTCTATTGAGTGTTTCTTTTGCTGTGCAGAAGCTCTGGAGATTAATTAGGTCCCATTTGTCTATTTTGACTTTTGTTGCCAATGCTTTTGGTGTTTTAGTCATGAAGTTCTTGCCTATGCCTATGTCCTGAATGGTTTTGCCTAGGTTTTCCTCTAGGGTTTTTATGGTGTTAGGTCTTCTGTTTAAGTCTTTAATCCATCTGGACTTAATTTTAATGTAAGGTTTCAGGAAGGGGTCCAGTTTCTGTTTTCTGCACATGGCTAGCCAGTTTTCCCAACACCATTTATTAAACAGGGAATCCTTTCCCCATTGCTTCTTTTGGTCAGGTTTGTCAAAGATCAGATGGTTGTAGATGTGTTGTGTTGCCTCCGAGGCCTCTGTTCTGTTCCAGTGGTGTATATCTCTGTTTTGGTGCCAATACCATACTATTTTGATTACTGTAGCCTTGTAGTATAGTTTGAAGTCAGGTAGCGTGATGCCTCCAGCTTTGTTCTTTTTACTTAGAATTGACTTGGCTATGCAGGCTCTCTTTTGGTTCCACATGACGTTTAAGGTGGTTTTTTTCCAGTTCTGTGAAGAGGGTCATGGGGAAAGCATTGAATCTATAAATTACTGTGGGCAGTATGGCCATTTTCACAATATTGATTCTTCCTAACCATGATCATGGTAAGTTTTTCCATCTGTTTGTGTCCTCTCTTATTTCCTTGAGCAGTGGTATGTAGTTCTCCTTGAAGAGGTCCTTTACCTCCTTTGTTAGTTGTATTCCTAGGTATTTTATTCTCTTTGTAGCAATTGTGAATGGCATTTCGTTCTTGATTTGGCTCTCTTTAAATCTGTTATTGGTATATAGGAATGCATGTGATTTCTGCACATTGATTTTGTATCCTGAGAGTTTGCTGAAGTTGCTTATCAGTTTCAGGAGATTTTGGGCTGAGATGATGGGGTCTTCTAAATATACAGTCATGTCGTCTGCAAATAGAGACAATTTGACTTCCTCCTTTCCTAATTGAATACACTTTATTTCTTTTTCTTGCCTGATGTCTCTGGCTAGAACTTCCAATACTATATTGAATAGGAGTGGTGAGAGAGGACATCCTTGTCTAGTGCCAGATTTCAAAGGGAATGCTTCCAGTTTTGGCCCATTCAGTATGATATTGGGTGTGGGTTGTCATAAATAGCTTTTATTATTTTGTGATACATTCCATTGATACCTAGTTTATTGAGAGTTTTTAGCATAAAGGGCTGTTGAATTTTGTCAAAGGCCTTCTCTGCATCTATTGAGATAATCATGTGGTTTTTGTCTTTGGTTCTGTTTATGTGGTGAATTACATTTATAGACTTGCATATGTTGGACCAGCTTTGCATCCCTGGGATGAAGCCTACTTGATTGTGATGGATAAGCTTTTTAATGCGCTGTTGCAATCAGTTTGCCAGTATTTTATGGAAGATTTTTGTTTCTATGTTCAACATGGATATTGGCCTGAAGTTTTCTTTTCCTATTGAGTCTCTGCTGGGTTTTGGTATCAGGATGATGTTGGTTCATAAAATGATTTGGGAGGGATGCCCTCTTTTTGGATTGTTTGGAATAGTTTCAGAAGGAGTGGTACCACCTCCTCTTTGTATGTCTGGTAGAATTCAGCTGTGAACCCATCTGGACCTGGGCTTTTTTTAGTTGGTAGACTATTAATTGCTGCCTCAATTTTAGCGCTTGTTATTGGTCTATTCAGGGTTTCGAATTCTTCCTGGTTTAGGCTTGGGAGGGTGCAAATGTTGAGAAATTTATCCATTTCTTCCAGGATTACTGGTTTGTGTGCATAGAGTTGTTTGTAGTAATCTCTGATGGTAGTTTGTATTTCTGTGGAATTGGTGGTGATATACCCTTTATCTTTTTTATTGCATCTATTTGATTCTTCTCTCTTTTCTTTTTTATTAATCTGGCTAGTGGTCTATTTTGTTGATCTTTTCAAAAAAACAACTCCTGGATTTATTGACTTTTTGAAGGGCTTTTTGTGTCTCTACCTCCTTTAGTTCTGCTCTGATCTTAGCTCTTTCTTGTCTTCCGTTAGCTTTTGGGTTTATATATATATATATATATATATATATATATATATATATATACTTTTTATTGCATTTTAGGTTTGGGGGTACATGTGAAGAACATGCAAGATTGTTACATAGGTACACACATGGCAGTGTGATTTGCTGCCTTCCTCCCCATCACCTGTATCTGTTTTATTTCTCCCCATGCTATCCCTCCCCAACTCCAAGGAAAACTACAAACCGCTGCTCAATGAAATAAGAGAGGACACAAACAGATGGAGAAATATTCCATGTTCATGGCTAGGAAGAATCAATATCGTGAAAATGGCCATACTGCCCAAAGTAATTTACAGATTCAACACTATCCCTATCAAGCTACCAATGACCTTCTTCGCAGAACTGGAAAAAACCACCTTAAACTTCATATGGA
>PVKV010010811.1:0-73746 GCA_004027835.1 Alouatta palliata
TCACACTGGGGTCTGTCGGGGGGAAAAAGGGGAGGGACAGCAGGGGGTGGGGAGTTGGGGAGGGATAGCATGGGGAGAAATAACAGATACAGGTGATGGGGAGGAAGGCAGCAAATCACACTGCCATGTGTGTACCTATGTAACAATCTTGCATGTTCTTCACATGTACCCCCAAACCTAAAATGCAATAAAAAGTATAGATATTAAAAAAAAAAAGAGCACCTTAGTAGAACTATCATATCACTGATCCTTTAGTGCTTTGTGATTTTGAATTTCTGTCAATGGATAACAAAGAAAATTCTGAAAAGGAAAACAAATCCTCAACTACCCCTATTCTAAAAGGGAAGAAAGGACAGTGAAGATGAGAACAAAGGGTCTTGAGGAGGATAAGGAAGAATAAAAGCAGCAGAGGGAAGATGCTTGTAGAAGGTAGGAGTCTGGAATGATTTCTTGTATGGCCAGTGAAAAAAGAGCACAAATATTATTTTTTTTTAACTGTACACTCTTGAAGAAAACTATTTATTAGAATCCAAATTACACATATTCAAGTTTTTGGAAATAATATTAATTAAAACTACTGTTGTTGTTGAAAAAAAAAGATCATGTGTTAGAACAAATACTTTAAAGTCTCTGATCCTTAAGGACTATATTAATGAACTATTGATTTACTATAGTTGTTTTATTTCACCTTGCCTGTATATGATGTGATCTAGCAAGTCGGAGGAGTCTTTTTAAAAAAAAGTGTTTTTCTCTAAATTATTAAACTGTTATTTGTGGTTCTAACTCAATCTGTGAAACAGTCTAGATGTTAGAGGAGGGGTCTGGTGGGGAGGTGATTGGATTATGGGGGCAGATTTCTCCCTTGCTGTTCTCTTGATACTGAATGAGTTCTCACAAGATCTGGTTGTTTAAAAGTGTCTGGAACCTCCTCCTTCACTCTCTTCCTCCTCAAGCAATGTAAGACATACCTCCTTTCTCTTAGCCTTCCTCCATGATTGTAAGTTTCCTGAGGCCTCCCCAGCCATGCTTCCTGTACAACCTATGGAACCATAAGCCAATTAAACATCTTTTCTTATAAATTAACCCAGTCTCAGGAAGTCCTTCACAGCAACACAAGAATGGATTAATACACTATTGCTTAGCAAAAATATGAACTTCAAGAAAAGTCAAGTACAGATGATCTAAGATGCCTCATATGTTGTTTTATCACAATTGAAGCAGGGATTTTTTTTTTTGCATATATTTGCAGTGTCAGTTGAAGAATGGCAGGGTTCACAAATTTAAAAAAACAGTTCTATTTGTCATATACGTTGCAGCCTGCAAGGTGGCCACTCTGACAGGCTGGGAAGTGCAGCCTTTGGTCAGAAGCTAGAAACTGGCCCCTACAATCACAAGCCCACCTCTTTGGTGATAGTCCCTGGGAGTGTGCTTGGATAGTTTTAGCAGCCCAGCACTGGCAATGAAAAACAAATTGGGGCCAGTGGGATTTCAATAGGGAGATATACAGGCTTTAGTTGAATCATCTCTAGTCTTCAGGATATCATGATTCTGGTTTATTTGGAAGGAGTAAAACAACAAGAGATTAAGTAACATTAATAATTTGAACATTTGAGAGAATTTGTATGTCAGAATAGAAAATGGAAACTGTTTTATTAGGTAGCCAGGTAAAAATATTAAAAAAGTTAAACCTGTTTCTGTTTTACATACTTATTGTAGCAAATAGTAAGAACTGAAAAATAAAGGTTGGCCTGGAATCTAGTATCAGGTGTGTTATAGTTTTCCTCTGAAACAAAATTGTTCTCTTTCTAGTACCCCTTCTCAACCAAGAAGAATTAATAGTAGGACCAATTTATGTACAAAATAAGTTTTAGGCTATATTATACTTGGACTCATTATTGCATAATGTGCAGCAAGGACAGTAATTGGCCATGTAGGCTCTTTTTAAGTTAGCTTTGCTGGATATTTGCCTGAAAATATGTCATTCTAGTCAAAGCCTTGGTAAAATAACCAGCATCTTCAACTGTGATCTGTTTCAAAAGAAAACATATTGTTACTGAATTTATGCAAATCACTAAATTGCCATAAAATAAGAATACTCACAAATAATTTCCACATTTTGGAGAACTCAGGTAGAGAGAAAGGTAAATTCTGCTCACAAAAGTACGCTTTACAATCAGAGTGGCAGTCTTCTAAATAGGATGTTGTCTGTTAACGTTGGAACTGCCATCAACAAACCAAGCAGCTCTTTGTCAGTCAGGTAAGAGCTGTTTATCCGGCAGTGCAGGAGCCAGCAGCTCCTCTCACAGTTCCAGAGTCAGTCCTAGAGAAAAAGAGGCTCTCCGCTCATGAGTATCTCCTTTAGAATTCATCAGGCAGAATGATCCTATATAAACCATCCCCATTTTATTATGGAGCCCTCTGGACACTGCTATCCCCTTACAGTGTTTCTCTGACATTATCCAAGACAGCATGGGTATTTCAGATGTCAGATCATTTTATGTCCTCCAGTCCTAGGAATAGGTTCAGTTAACATCCCATAGCAAGGCTGTAAATGCTTCTCAAGTGGAATTTCTATAGTTCAAAGTCCTAATAGTTGTCCTTAGGAAGCACTCACAGGGTTTTGCCATAAGCTCCAGTTAACATTCCTCAAAGGGCTATTAAATGGAGAACTTGTTCCTACCAGCACTTCAGCTTCTACCCTACACCCTGTGAGCTTGGAAAATATTACTGGTTCTCACTTAGGATGTCTAATTAATATTGCTTGAAGGACAGAATTATATATCTTCTGTTTTATAGTATCAGGAAAGTGAAATATCCTCCAGTCAAATACAATATTTATTTTCCTAAAACCTTTAGGTAAAGGAGTCACAATTACTTTATATAAAGCTTGTTTAAACATTCCAACTTCGATAATCCTATCAACCCTTACATTTTTATGTTCTGGTCTCAGGGACCTTTTTCTTTTCCACCCCCAGACCATTTTATCCTCTCTGGTGAAAGAGGATTTGGGTTCCCAGCAGGGGGTTGAGCTAAGACTTTGGCCCTTTTGTCTATCTTATCTGGATCAACCTGCCTCAATATTGCCTCAGGCAATTTTTGGTCAGCTTTCTCCTTGCAATCTTTGCTTTCTGATTTTTTTTTTTAATAAATCTATCTGGGATAAAGACAGAAAACTGGTTTGGAGCCCTTCAATGTTGGGAGACCAGCAGGGCTCCCTTTTTTCCACCCAACCTTCAATGGTATTATATGAAAAGCTTTGTTTTAACCTCATAAATTCCCATTTTATTTATATCATTTCTTAATATCCCTCTAAAGATTTTCACTGGCCTGGGACAAATCCCATGACTGTCCTCCTCCTTTTCCATTTTCGTGTTAATTACCCTAATGTTTTATTAGCATCTGTAAGACCCATGAGGGGAAACTGAGACAGCAAATTTAATAAGGCTTTCCAAACTGCTGTGCCATGTAGAAGGGGCCCCCTCACCACAGCATTTACCGTCACCTGGGTAAAAGGCGAATATCCCTGTCATTACAAAGCCAGTCCCCCATGGTTTGTATGAAGTGTATCAGCTGCCTCATTTGGGGTGCTCCACTTGGCATTTGTAAGAGGAGTTTGTAGTCCCCCTTTCAGGATAAATAGATATTACAGTGGCTTTTATCCAGTTCACACGACTGGCTGCCCCCTCAGGAATAGCCTCCTGTGTGTCTCAATCACGTATACCCATCCATGACTGTTTGATAGTGAGCCATGTGTTCTGCATCAACTCAAACATGTTTTCCACTCTGCAGCATTTCAAACCAAAGATGCTGCACCTAAATTAGCTATACTCAGAGTCCATTTTAGTAAAGATTCCGTAGGAAGCCAGTGATAAACCAGTGATCTATAATATAAAATGGTAGAATTTTCCTTAACATTATACCTTTTTTTGCTCTTTCCCCACATTGACTACATTCTTGGTAACCACAGGTCTCCAGAGGCACTTTCTGTTGCCCTGGCATAATCCCGTTTCGTGGGTAGCTTTGAGGCTAGTGATCTGAGCTCAGGCATACCTACATCTGAGCTTGGTCCAGTCTCAAGGTCCAACTCAACACTCTTTTTTTAGCTTTCATTTTAGCTATTATAGATAATAATAACCAAGGGATTAAATATTTTGCTTTTTCCTTATTAGTCCACATTTCCTTTTGCATCTAGTGAGCCAGCTCCCCAGGAGTTGGGTCCATCTCTCAGTTTTTCTGATAACCTTTACCTTTTGTAACTGAATGCAGCCCAGCCGCATCTCCATACCATGGGTGAACACGTAGCCACCAAAGAATCAAAGATTCCTAATTCCTACACTTCTAACCTTTCTCTTTCTAGTCATTCAGTTTTTTATATATTATTTTTCTCTCTATTTTGAGGGAATCTTTAAATAACTTTTCAACTAGACAAAATTACTTTTCCTTCAGCAAAAACCACATCTTCATTTTTTTTAAATTAAACTTCACCAAAAACACATCTTGCTTTCTTTAAACACTCTGTATGTAGAACTGTTTCTCTTATATTTATTAGTTGTATTACATACAGTAATTACTAGTAACTCTTAGTAATCCCTATTTCCCATGAAAGACCAAGAGTTTCTTAATTAAACATAAAACGATGTTAAGATTTTAAATTACTAAAGAAAATTTTGAAACTAATTGTATTTGTTAAAGATTGGTAAAGTTGCATGAACTAAAAAGCATTTGAGCTAGATTCTATTTTATAAAATATTTGATTTAAGCACTTACTTTTCTTTAAACCAATTTTTTAGAGTTTAATTCATGTATTTTGGTACTGAAATATTGCATATACATGGCACATATAAACACACAGACATACAGACACACAGGCAGAGGCATATATCATAGATTTATAATATTTTTCATTTGACAGTTTTCAAATCATTTCTCCCACTTTAGAATATTAATCTCCTGATTACCTGTTCCATGCTCCAAACAATTGTTAGCAAGGCAACTCAATTTGTATCTCTAAAGACATGCTCTTAGGTGAAACAAGGTAGAAAAATGTACAACTCAGAGGCACAGAACTTGGATCTAAATAAAGACAAGGTGTGTTATATAAATGTAAACTATCTTATATAAATGCCACTATCTTCCTCATGAAGTACCATACCAGACAAGAAATAACATGGTTTAATCATTATATACTTGTTTACTCAATAAAATTTTAGCAAATGTGAGATAAAATCACTTTGCCTAATCTGTAAAACCATATTAAATACATACTGGTATGATAAACACTGTTCTACTCAGTTCAAGCTGATATAACAGAATACCATAGACTGGGTAGTTATCTTTAGTTGAAGAAATTTATCTTTAGTTGAAGAGGCTGGGAAGTCCAAGATCAAAGGCACAGGCAGGCCAGGCATGGTGGCTCACACCTGTAATCCCAGCACTTTGGGAGGCTGAGGTGGAGGATTACTTGAGGCCAGGAGTTCAAGACCAGCCTGGCCATCATGGCAAAACCCCATCTCTACTAAAAATACAAAATTTAGCTGAGTACAGTGGCACATACTTGTAGTTCCAGCTACTCAAGAGGCTGACGCACAAGAATAGCTTTAACCTGGGAAGCAGAGGTTGCAGTGAGCCAAGATCACACCACTGCACTCCAGCCTGGGCAACACAGTGAGACTCTCTCTCTCAAAAAAAAGACACATGCAGATACAGTGTCTAGTTTTTGTTGAAATTCAAGCAAATTTTAATCTTTCCCAGTGTTCATCAGTTTTTCTTGTAAACTAAGAAAGTGTTAACTAGCTTTAAACAATGCTTCAGAACACAATGAAAGCCTTTTGGAGATTTTTAATCGAGGCAGAAAATTTAGTTTCTATGTTTTTAAGTTTGCAGACTTTCAGTCTACATCACTACATAATTTTGTATATAATCATCATTATATAATATATAATTTTACAACAAAATTATATAATGATGAAAATATCCATTTTCAAAATGTTCTTTCCACAGCCTGTGTTTCTTCCAGAGAAGAATTATTTTCATTTTATTGATCGACTTATTATAAGATCTTAGTAGATTATTTCTCTTAATAAGGTTGGGAGAGTTTGTACTGAGAGTAAAAAAATTGTTAGCTCTTCATTTTCAGGTAACTCACTTGTGGTTGCATTATTTGTAATATTTGTATTCAGTCAAAGTTCTTTTTAAGCCACTAGCTCATTTGTGGAAGGCTTAGGTAAGTGGAATCTAGGAAAAAAAATCCATAATCCCATCTAAATGAGTCCAGTGAACTGCTGTATGTTTTAATAATACTGGAATGAAAGCTTTACTGTCAACCCTTTCTCCATGTTGAAGGTCCTACCCTTCCCTCCCACAGAAGGTGACATATGACTGCCCCGACTGTGAACTCATTGTGACAGCCGGTATATGAGTAAATCTTAATGTTTTTCTTAGTTTTCAGATTAAAAAACTTTAAAAAGATTTCTAGAATTATCTTCTCCCACCTTCAGCAGATACCTTGAACATCTCACTTTGACGACTGTTTGTGGTCATCTTCACCAACTCCTGGTGATATTTTATAACATTTCAAACTACTGGGTCATCCAGACCTACTGACTCTGAGTAGCTGGAGCAATGATGAGAATTTTCAAACAACTTCAGAGGTGATTACTGTACACCACAAAGTCATAATATGCTTCAAATTAGCAGTTCTCAAACAAAGTAGAGGAACATGCTTGCATCTGAATCAACTTGGTTAAAAATATCCAGGCACTAAATTCCATCCAAGACCAGTTAAAGCCAAATCTCTAGGGATGGAACCTGGAATTTTGTGTTTTGGAAGTGCTTTCTCATGCAGGGTCAAGTATAGAAACCACTGTAGTCTGTATCTTTGAAATGAGCTTTGTAATAAGACCTGACATTTTTCTTACTCCTTTCAAGATTTTATTGCTAGCAAGCTTTTACAATTCTTTAACATTCTTGGTGTAAATCTGTGGCTCTCAAAATGTGGTTAATGGGCCGTCAGCAACCTGAGAACTTTAGAAATACAAATTCTCAGACCCTACTCCAACCTACTTTGGAGGTAGGGCCCAGCAATCTGTGTTTTAACAAACCCTGATATAAGTGTCAGTTTGAGACAATTGCTTTGGGTCAAATAGCGAAAATAACCTCTCTACTTTGGGAGGGGGTTGCAGGAAGAGAGTTTATAATAAATAATTTCATGTTTAAGAACTAAATTCCTTAATAGATGCAATATTGACAATGCAAAAGTCTCCTTTTCTCTTTGTGTTTTCCTTTATGTTGTGTGCTGCAGATGTTGGCAAGAATAGCAACATTTCAAATGTTTGCAGTAAGAGAGTCGAAGATCAGAATTGAGGAAATCTTTTAAGGTTAAATAATCTCAAATACTTCCTTCCAAAGACCTTGTGCCAGTTTGTGATTTCCAAGCAGATGTTTTCCATTATACTGCTACTGGGTCATGCCAGAATCTCCACAGTTTGCAGTTACCATGACAACCTCATTTTTTTTTTTTAGTCTGCAGAGAATAGTACACAGCTCAGAGGTATACATTTTCTCTTAGTAAAGGAAATGTTGATCCATGAAGGGAATTGATAGGGAATTGTATATTTGATAGATAAGCAGTAAATTTGAAGGATTACATTTATTATCCATGCGCTTTATCTGGTGGACAGTGTCCTATTTCTACTAAATTTTCTGGACAAATAAAGATCCTGTGGTAAGCATACCAGTCTTTAAAACTATAAAAAGCTAGGGAAAATGTTTTATTATTTTTATAAGCCACATTTTTCAAGTACAAGGAAAAGATTCTAGGAAAAAATAGCCATGAATTTTAGTGATTGTATTTACTGTTCGACATTCATTTTCAGCCTATTTTCTTCTTGGTCACTTACAAAAATGAAAGCAAGTATTAATTTGCAAGACAATGATAATTTAATAACATTGTAGACTTGCAAACAGTATATATGGCATCTAATTGTAATTTCATTTGGGAATTTATCTAGGTTATCATTAGGTCTTACATGTACAAATACGCTATGGCAAAACATTTTCAGAATTAACGTCCTTTGATAAATGAACCAATTATCATTTTTAAATTAAATCAGGAGAAATGTTTTCCTCTGCAAGTATATATTTAGACATGATAATTTATCTTTCAGGTGAGGTGCCGAGGCTCACGCCTATAATCCTAGCACTTTGGGAGGCCAAGGCGGGAGGATTACTTGGGCCCAGAAGGTTGAGACTAGTCTGGGGAACATGTGAGACCCCACCTTTACCAAAAGTTGTTTTGTTGTTGTTGTTGTTGTTGTTGTTGAGACAGAGTCTCACCCCACCACCAGGCGCCAGGCTGGAGTGCAGTGGCGCGACCTCTGCTCACTGCAACCTCTGCTGCCCGGGTTCAAGCAATTCTCCTGCCTCAGCCTCCCAAGTAGCTGGGACAACAGGCATACGCCACCATGTCTAGCTAATTTTTTTGTATTTTTAGTAGAGACAGGGTTTCACCATGTTGACCAGGATGGTCTCGATCTCTTGACCTCATGATCCGCCCACCTCGGCCTCCCAAAGTGCTGGGATTACAGGCGTGAGCCACCACGCCCGGCCCCAAAAGTTTTTTTAAAAAAAATTAACAGGTGGCATGCACCTGTTGTCCTAGCTACTTGGAAGGTGTAGGCAGGAGGATTGCCTGAGCTCAGGAGTTTGAGGCCACAATGAACTGTGATCTCACCATTGTACTCCAGCCTGGATGACAGAGCAAGACCTTATCTCTAAAAAAACAACAAAAAAAAATTATTTCAAGTATTATTCATAACATACTGAAATCATGTTCTGATTGGTTTATGATATATGGAGGAATAAATATCTTTCAAACATAGGTATTTTAAATTATGGTAACTACCTTCAGTGCTAAGCCCCGTGAAGACTAGGAGAAAGTACAATGTTCATTAAGTAAGCTATAAATCATCACTTTATTTCTTTTATGCAAACGGTCAGTAGGCAAGGGCTCTATTTTCCACTTGTCTTCACAATATTTAATAATTTTTTATCTTAGAATAATTTTGATAAATTATAATCACGTGCATTTCAATGATAGGCACTTTTTTTTATTTTAGTCAGTTTTTTTTGAATTGTGTTATTTGGCATAATGGTGAAAATTTGAATTTCTTTAGACCTGTTTAGAAAATAAATTCTTATTGCACATTCTTTCATTGGCAAGGTTCTCTGGATTACAGAACTGAAATTGCTGGATTGGTACTTTTCTTTCTGCATCCTTTTGCTTTGCGTTAGCGACATATGTACTTGCATTATTTTCCCATCATAGATTTTGTGTCTCCTGAAGCCCAATATCATTTTCTTGGTTTGTCTTTGTATCCCTTGTAGTAACTAATACACATATACGTGTGTATTAATGCTTATGACAATCAATTGAATAAAACCACTTTATGCCCTGTAAATTCAAACTATAGTACTACAGTGTGTATGCCTAATGCTTAAACCATAGCTTGCAAGTTTAAGCTATACATATTAAATATATATATATATATATATACACACACATAAATATGATATACATATAAAATATCCTTAGGATTTAAATTGAATGGATGCTAATCTGGTACTATTTTATAAATTCTTGAATTTTCAAATATTCTAAAATTAATATGGATGAGTTTTTATCATTTGAAAGGCAACAAACAAATTTTAAAAATACCTGGGCATGGTGGCTCATGCTTGTAATCCTAGCAATTGGGAGGCCAAGGTGAGAGGATCACTTGAGCCCAGGAGTTTGAGACTACCCTGGGTAACATAGTGAGACCACATCTCTATTTTAAAAATAAAGTTTAAAAATAACAAAATTAAAATTTAGCAGCTATTTTTCTGCTTCAGTATTATTTTCTATTTCAAATCATCTGGTAAATATAATGGTGGTGTTTGTATGTTTTCTCACTCTTCACCCCCTCTGAAATTATAAATCAAATTTTTAAAGGATTAAGTCTGCTTATCCAAGAAAAATTTTACATCCATATCCTGGCAGAGAGTCAGGGAAGAAGCCTAGAATTCTCCTCTCTCTTTATTCTGTTCTATCCCTTTACATCCACCTCCCCTTGTCTCAGCAGTATGTGTTAGGCTTTTAGGAAAAAGAGAACCATAGGATTTCAGAACTGGAAGAGATGGAAGAGGTTATTAGATTACAGATCACAACAATTTCTAATGCTCCTGTGGCCAGGCAACCCTACAATGGGTGGCATGGACTTGCTGTGGCTTCTGATGTCTTAGAGAACACAATTCCTGTCTAAAGAGGATAAGCAATGAAGCCTCAGCTAATTAATGCCAAAGGAGAATGTAGGCCAGATCTACTAATGTTTAAAAGAGAATCCAGAAATGGGCTTTTATGCAAACATTCTAATTTTTAAATGTTGACAACAGATGCATACAAAAAAGCACTGCCAGTCAAATAAAACATGTCTGCAGGCCAGAATTAGCCCATGAACTGCCAGTGTTCAAAGAATGGTTTGACCAAACTCTTATTTCACAGATGAGGGAACTAAGGTTCAAAATGACATAAAATCTTACCTAAAATCTTCCTGAATATTAGATAAACATTTCAGTGCTCTTCAACCTTAGATACTGGTGACTTGATGTAGCTATTTCCTTAACAAGTCAGAAGCGAAGTTTGAAAGCAGGTCCTGTGTGAGGATGAAGTATCTGGGAGTTGTTTCACACCTTTGATCATGCAATGAAAGCATTTGTGTTTGTGGTCAGGAAGTGACAAGAAGGTTTTGTTTGAGTAGGTGGTATGGTTTGACACAGGAAAGGCAGGTAGTATAATAACATCTAACTGCAATACAATATTCAACTTTTAGGTAGGGTTTTGCTAATGGGAGGAAATTGGTATATTCTGTGTTACTTTTACTGTATTATTATATGATGAATGTCTTAGAGACTACTTCTAATTCAGAGAGAGAGAAAATTACATAAGCAAATTGCAATAATAATCTCTTTCCTTGTCCTTATATTAGTATGTTGCATTTTACTTTTTGCATTTAAAGCACCCTTTCTCTAAAGGCTCAAGAAACTTTCAGTAGATCTTTGTTAGTACAAACCAGACAATTCTTATGAGAAGTAAACTTTCTATAGGTATACTTTATTTTATTCTGTTTCACTGATACTGTATTTTTTTTACAAATTGAAGGTTTGTGGTAACAAACAGTATATGCTCATTTTGGGTCTCTGTGTCACATTTTGGTATTTCTGGCAATATTGAGACTTTTTTCATTATTACTATATCTATTATGGTGATCTGTGGCCACTGATCTATGAGGTTACTATTGTAATTGTTTTGGGCGCCATAAAGCATGCCCATGTAAGACAGCAAAGTGAACCCAGAAATGTGTGTGCTTTTACTGATCCTCTGACTGGCTGTTCTCTCATCTCTCTTCCTCTCCTCAGCCTCCCTGTTCTCTGAGACACAACAATGTTGAAATTAGGTCACAATAGTTTGTAAGTGTTTAAGTGAAGAGTTGCATGTCTCCTACTTTAAATCAAAAGTTAGAAATGATGAAGCTTAGTGAGGATGGCAATGTGGAAAGCCAGGACAGGCCAAAAGGTAGGCCTCTTGTGCCAAACAGCCAAGTTGTGAATGCAAAGACAAAGTTCTTGAAGGTAATTAAAAGTACTATTCCAGTGAACACATGAATAATAAGAAAGTGAAGCAGCCTTTTTGCTGATACAGAGGAAGCTGTCGTGGTCTGGATAGAAGATAAACCAGCCATAGCATTCCCTTAAGCCAAAGCCTAACCTGGAACCAGGTCCTAATTCCTTTTAATTCTGTGAAGGAAGCTGCAGAAGGAATGCTGGAAGCTACCAGAAGTGGGTTCATGAGGTTTAAGGAAAGAAGCTGTCTCTACAACATAGAAATGCAAAGGGAAGCAGCAAGCGCTGATGGAGGAGCTGGAGAAAGTTATCCAGAAGATCTAACTAAGACCATTGATGTAGCTAAGACTACACTAAACAACAGATTTTCAATGTAGATGAAACAGCCTTCTGTTGGAAGAAGATGCCATCTAGGACTTTCATAGCCAAAGACAAGTCAATACTTGGCTTCAAAACTTAAAAGGACGGGCTGAGTCTCTTACTAGAAGTTAGTGTAGATGGTAACTTTAACATGAAGTTAGTGCTCATTTGTCATTCCCAGAGTCCTAGGGCCCTTAATAATTAAGCTAAATTTCCTCTACCCAGACTCTATAATTGGAACAACAATGCCTGAATGACAACACATCTGTTTACAACATGTTTTAATGAATATTTTAAGCTCATATTGAGACCTACTGCTCAGAAAAAAAAATCTCTTTCAAAATATTACTTCTTGTTAACAATGCACACAGTCCCTCAAGAGCTCTGATGCAGGTGAACAAGTTTAATGTTATTTCATGCCTGCTAACACAGCATCCATTTTGAAGCTCATGAAACAAGGAGTAGTTTTGACATTCAAGTGTTATTATTAAGGAAACACAATTTGTAAGACTACAGCTGGCATAGATAGTGATTCCTCTAATGGATCTGGGCAAAACAAATTGAAAGTGTTCTGGAAAAAATTTCACCATTCTACAGGCTATTAACAACATTCATAAATCATGGGAGGAGGTAAAAATATTAACATTAACAGGAGTCTGGAAGAAGGTGATTCCAAACTTTGAGTGGTGACTTTAGATCAATAGATGACTTTGAGAGGTTCAACACTTTAGTGGGGAAGTAACTGCAAATGTACTGGAAATAGCAAAAGAACTAGATTTAGAGGTGGAGCCTAAAGCATGACTTTAGAGTGTGAATTGTTGCAATCTCATGATATAACTTGAATGGATGAAGAGTTACTTCTTATGTATGAGCAAAGAAAGTGGTTTTTTGAGATGGAAACTACTCCTGGTGCAGATTGTTTGAACACTGCTGAAATGACAATTAATGACTTGAAATATTACATAAACTTCATTTGTAAAGCAGCGGCAGAGTTTGAGATGATTGACTCCAAATTCGAAAAAATTCTACTGCGGGCAATGCTGTCAAATAGCATCACGTTTGCTAGCATTGCAGAGAAGGGAAGAGCTTATCAAGGTGGCAATCTTTATTGTTTTCTTATCATAAGAAATTGCCACAGCCACCAAAACCTTCGCCCACCACCACCCTAATCAGTCAGCAGTCACCAATATTGAAGCAAGACCTTCCACCGGCAAAAAGTTTCAGATTATCATAAGTATATTTTAGCAAGAAAATATTTTCAGTTAAGGTATGTACATTGATTTTTTAGACATAAGCTATTGCATATTTAATAGACTACAGTGAGGTATAGATGTGGCTTTTATATGCATTAAGAAACGAATTCATGTGACTTGCCTTGTTATGATATTTGCTTTATTGCAGCGATCTGGAAGAGAACACACAATATCTCTGAAGTGTCTGTGTTTCCTCAGTTAATGTTTTGGCTACTGATGAGATCTTATATTCCGATGATCTAGCAAGCATTGCTTCTTGTTTCAGAAACTACACAAGATTGGAAGCAGGATCAATCAGGCAAAAGATGACTAAAATCTGCAGAGGGGAGTATGGCTGCAAAGGTTAGGGAGGACCTAAACCATAAAATACATCACAAGGCAAACTTCAAATGTGTAATAAAGATGACTATCTACATCAGTGATTCTTACCCCAGATCATCTAGAAAACTGAAACGAATACAGTGCCCAAAAAATGGCCAGAGATTTTGATTGAATTACTCTGGGAGGTGGGCACACAGACATCTTAGCCAGTTTATCTCCATATAGTGGTAATAACACATGGTGAAAATATGGTGGAAATAGTAGTAGGTCCAGAAGTGAGCTAAGTCTTCCTCTAAATCCCCATACTAGGGTCCTGTAATGCATTCCAGGATATCCAGCATCAAGATCTCATGAAGAACAGCCAACCCATCTCAGTCCCATATTGCCATGCTGACAACTGAAGAGGGAATCTAAAGACTTAGTTAATTGCATCCTAAGTGCCAAAGATGGTTTAGTTCATAACCAGTTGACACCATTCAGGTGTCAATTTTCCTTGTTCTGTGGCAGGGCTGCCAGATAAAGTGGCCTGTGTCTCTAAGATGAAAGATTCTTTAATTTTCTCAGAGCTCAGATATATGAAGTAGAGGAGATAGAGGCAACGATAGAATCAGGCACCACCTGTTGGATGTGCTGAGAAAGATGGTCAGAGTAGAGCCCAATATAAGATCATTCCAGAGACAGCACTAGAGTTTGTACATGGTGGGAATGGGTATAGTCCTTCAAAACCTGTTTCAATGTTATATTTGCATAGCAAAAACACTATTTTTACCTAGACAAAATTTATTTGCAATACAAGAAATTATGGAGACATGAGAGGCCGATAAAGGCTATGAGGTTAACCACACATCCTAGCCATCTATTTGTGATGCATTGTGATGGCTTCAGAACTGGCTTCCTGTAAATGCAATGCTTGAACCCAAAGGTCAGGAACAGAGAGAAAGGATAGATCCTCTAGTTTGGTCACTGCCACAGGCCTTAAAGTGATGCTTTCGGGAAAAACAGCATTCCAAAACCAGAGGATTACAGTTCTTAGTGATTGTTTAAGTTCACCAACACAATCACCCCTCAAGGTGTTAGGTTAGTATTGGTTTCATAGAGTGTCACCTCAGAATCGTCATCCTCTACTTTTTTTCTTATTGTCCACTTTAATAGCTAATTTTTTGACCCTCAAAGCATCAAAATTTGTACTATCCTTATCTATAGGATAACTTTCCATGCACTTGCTCCTCCAAGGGAGATTAACTCTGGGGATTCCATGGTAATTTTCTTTCTTAATTTTTAGCATTGCCACTTATCACTCTAAAGAAAAAAGAAAATATGGATATACAGATTTATTTACGTTGGAGCTCTGAGCAACTCCATCATTTACATTTAATCCTCTGAACATCTTCAGATAGAGGTTTTCATACACAGTAGGGATAATTAACTTTTATAAATGTAGGTGGTTTATTATTTAAACTCAAAAGAATATATCTAGTGAGCACAACATTTTAAATCAGTGTTTCCCAAACTATTCTGCATAACTGGGAACAAACAGTTGCCACACACACACACACACACACACACACACACACAGGATTTACTGGTTTGGGAAATGCTGTCTAAAACAAATGTAAACTGAGTGGTTATTTACTCTAAGACTGCAAAAGTTTGTGCCAATTAACATTAGGAGGATATATTGTAACACGCTTTTGAAATGTATTCAACCAATCGATCCATTTTGAATGATCGTGAGAAGAGACTAGTATTTTTTTAAAAAAAAGAACTTCAGAAAATGTGTTCAACATAACAAACTGGGAAGCCACGAACTTCAGATTCCCAGACACAGTTCGCATTCCAGCCCCATCACTTTCCCAGCTGGGTGACCATGGTCAGACTGCTTGATTTCTTGAGTAGAAACAGGATAAATAAAATCTGTCTCACAAAGTTGCTTGGAGATTCAAAGGAATTATGCAAAGACCTTGGAATACAGAGGTCCTCAAGATATCAATAAATCTGTATTCCCTCCCTCCCCTCACTTCCCAGACTTGTCATGCACATGCATATGTATTTATAACTCTAATCAGTTTTCCCATTTGGATCTTGTTCTTATTTCACTTAACAATTTACTATGAATATGCGTCTATATTGACAAAGTCCATATGACTTAATAAACCAGCTAATATTCCATGGTTTCAAACATAAGTTTCACTGGACAATCACTTATTATTGAACATCTGAGTTCTTTTCAAATTTTCCTTTTTATAAACAGCTTTGTATGAACAACTTGGAACAAATTACTTGTTTCCTTTACAATTATTTTCTGGGAATACATTCCACAAAGTGAAATTCTAGGTCAAAGGAGAAAAATTATATAGCTTTTTGTCACAAATAGCATTGCAGAAAATTTGAATCAATTTACAATGACATTTAAAATATATGCCTACCTTTTTACCCTAACCTGTCACCAGTGGATTTTCATAGCGTTTGCTCATTTCATGGATATGCAATGGTACTTAAACTTTTTCTTAAGGGAATTTTATTAATGCCATGGATTTTTGAGTATGCTAGTTCAATATCTCATTTTTGTATGTGCAACCTATTTCTTTACTACTTTGGTATTTATTGATGAGAATCTGAATTTTATGACTGTAGAATCTACAGACAACCTTAAGTTTTATAGCAAATAACACATAATAACTGCTTCTTTAAGACGACTAGCAAGCTTTATCATGTGACTCCCATCCTTCTCTGTTTCACCACTTCCCCGTGCTTCTCCCACTCTCTGAAGCTGATAGAGTTTCATGGATCTTAAATTTTTTAGTACAAGAATGATACTACAAAATACTCAGTGCTTAAATCTCTGTTATGACTGGCCAAGAGTGTTTGTGATGTCAAAATTTCTTTTAAAATCCAGAAGAGTCATGATCCCCAAAATTGTATCAATAATTCATAACTATGGGCATGCTGTTAAATAAAACTCTGATAATTTAAACATTAACATGGAGAGGGATTAGACTAAATTCTTTAAGATAATTCCAAAGGACTATCTAGTTCCACATATTGTCAAGCTCTGCCTACAGTATGTTTTCTCCATTGACTTCTACCTGCCCTGTTCTTTAGGAGCAATCCTGACTATAGACAACAGATTTCATCTCATAATTAAGTCACTGGTCCTACTTGTCCAGCATTGATCTTCAATTTCGGTATTGATCATTATTCTATCTGTCTGAAACCAAAGGATTAAGGAACTGCCTTGATTTTTTTCCTCTGTTGGCCCCTCTCAGGAATAGTTGACTATTCCTCAAAACTGAAGTGTATTAGTGAGGGCAGAGTTGGTCTTTGACCTCTTCGCTGACTATAGATACTGACTTCATCTCTGTCCTAAGCCTTAGCAACTATGATGTCACCTAATTAATTACTAACAAATGAAAATCTAGGTGAATCATAATCCAAAGTGTGAGGCTCTACCATTGTTTTCCAGAGAAAAACATGTGTGTTATTTACATGTCACACAGAAAAGCTCTCTCTTGCCAAGGTGCACAAAATAAGGACTCTCTTATCTGCATATGCATGGCTCAAATACTGCCTTCTTTATATTGGGGAAACATGTATGCTTTGTAAATGAACAGGCATATTGAGGACTGTATACTGAAAGAAAAGAGGCAAGAGAAAGAACCATGATGGTAATAACCAGCAATCATCTGCAGAAACAGTTCACTAGATGTCACCCCACACTGAAAGCAAGATTCATGTTTTTCTGACAGAACACACTAGCAGGAAGGTGCTGTCTGTTTCCTGCCAAAGACTTTTACTTCTCTCTGAGCTTAAATTGGTGGGATATCTGCATTTAGAAAATGTTTCCAAGTCATAAAGCAAACTTTTGGCTTTAAGAAAAGGATTTTAATGTTCATGAAGTTTTGACATTTGAGCAATGATGTATTATGCTAAATTATTAATTTTATATATCATGTAAAAATTTGAAAATGCAAATAAGCAGAAGAAATTTTGTAAAAATTACCTTATATTCAAAAATAAAATTTTAAGCATTTCAATATATTCTTCTAGAACTTTCTCTACATACACACAGACACACACACACACACACACACACAGATAGATTATAAAAGTACATTATATGTACTCTTTCCATGTCAAGACATGGGTTTTTACTGTGAATATGCAATGACATTTACATGGCACAGTAGTGTTCTAGCTAGTATTTGTTAACCAGTTCCATACAATCATTGATCCTAGATGCTTGAGATTCTACTGTGTTGAAAAATGATGTGAGCCTTAATGCACTCTTCTCATGTGTTTTATATTGATGCGTATGGTATCATCAAGTCTTACTTCAACCATTTTAGCATTTTCCTTTGAGGTTATTATGCAGATTTTAAAAACAATCTGATAGTAAGCTATATATCCATGTACTTAATTTAAAAAGCTCTTATTTACTGCTAAGATTTCAATTCTAAGGAAGAAAAATGCTTGCTTGAGGTGAGCGTTCACTCTGAGGAAGCAAGATATGACCCTGGATCTTATCTAACCATAGGTGGGACTGGTTGGTGGGGGGAATCTATGGACAGGTTTTGTGTGTAAAGTATTGCATATATGTCTTTTACTGGGAAAAGACTTATTCTTTATGGTTCTTCAAAGGGATTAGTGAAATATTTTTGAGAGCCAGATGTTTCTTAAATTCCTAACGGGGTTAGTTCAGACAAATGATCTAATTTCTCTGATCTCATTTTACCACCTATAAATTTGAGGCTATAATACCTGTCTTGAAGTATCATTGGAATTAAGTGAGCTCATGCCTTTAAAGTTCTTGGTTCATAAATGCACCACGATTTTATTTCTTATTCTATAAATGGATCTTTCCTTTTTTCAGAAATATAATTCATGATTTCTCCCATCAGTTGAGTGTGTGAGTAAACAATACATGATTAATTCTGGAAAATGCTTAAACATATTTTATTTAACTGCACAGTAATGAGTAAACAATACTGCTGCTCTTATTTCCAATGTGGCTTTTATCAATATGCTTTTGATTTGTTTACTATAAGCACTATACATCCTATGATTTTTGTCTTTCTCTCACATTTTTCCGTCTTTTAATTCTTTCCTACTTGGCAACCTAATGAAATCATTAAGACCATCATAAAATAGGTCCTACTGGGTTATAAATATATATCATTTCCATTTCTACTGATACATGCCATGCATTTGTGGGATCCATTGTTCGGGTTTTGAATGAAAATAATGAGGTGATCACTCTGACAGCTCACCCTCCACACTGTTCACACAATTGCTTGAGTAATAATAGAAAAGTGCTTACTTTTCTTTGACAAACCTTTTTTTTATTATCTGGCCCAGTTCAGTCTCATAGCTTTGGTTGCAATTACCCAGAAAATGAAGGAATAAAGTATGAAAACTTCCTCTATTCCTTCTCACTAGAATATACATACATCTTTTTAATAGTTTCCCTGAGTGGATATTGTGTTTAAGGAATGCTTTATTGATCTTTCTTAGTACCTTTATCAGAAATAGTCTCTTTTGCAGGCATGCTACTAAATAGAAAACACACTGCTGATCTGCTTGAGGAGGGGGTGAGTACATGTACTTGATTTTATGTGCATAAAATTCCTTGTCCCTCAAAATTTATCCACCATACAAAACTAATGAGGGAAAAATCTCAGCGAGGTGGGAATTGGTTAATCTCTACTTGCCAGCTTTGCTATTATACAATTCCTTTCCCTCCCTCCCTTCCTTCCTTCCCTACATACCCGCCTCACATTCTTTTCTTTCCTTCTTTCTTTCTTTCCCTACCAGGTTGGCTTCTTTGAATGTTTGCGGAAGAAGTTAGTAGGTGGCAACTTTCATCTAAGCCTTCAGTGCTAGGCATGTCTGCTTTTACCTTGGGCACCGTGCCAATTGTGGCACCCAAGCTGTTTTACTATTTTAAGATGCACTTGCTCAAACTGCTTTAGTGTTCACTACTGCTGCAACATCAAGATCTAAAAATTTAAAAGAGAGGTCAACATAAACACATTGTTCCTTTATTCAGTGGGTTTATGGAGTGTTTAATATGCACCAGATACTACTTGTGTGATGAAGTGCTCATTTCTATTATTAAATTCTTCCTATTAAGTGTATTTATTCTCACTTCTGGAAGAAGAAATTCTTCATTCAGACTATAGTATTATATTTAATATACACCCTAAAATCAATTTTCTGTTCATTGTATCTGGTTCATGAGATTTACTAGTTTCGGGCATTCTGTGAAATTTGATAGAAAAGAATGCAAGCATTTAGATTCTTTTCCATCACTTCAAAGTTCAGAAAAGATTAATTTTAAGTTCATTGAAGTAGTCAGCCTAATAATCTCCCTCACCTACCTATGTTTGTCGAACAAATTCTCCACTTAAATGCATTACAAAACTGATAGGAATAAAACTATGTATTTGGTCTTGGTCAAAAACGTAAATTGACATAAAGTAGTTTATGTATTAAATTATATTTTGGAACACATTTGTATAATCTGGAACAGTGCTAAATTATGATAAATAAGAGTTTTTGCCTTCCAGGAGCTTCTAGTACTAAGTAAAACATGTTAAGCTTTTTCCTTGTATTTTGATGAAATAATAATAGATAGCTTCACAAACTTTCTCTTTCATGAACAACGAAGGGTCAGATTCCAAACTCAAAACTGATTGCTAAGGCTTCCTAAAACTCAATATTCATAAACTAAAATCACCACATTATTAATTTGTACTAAAGAATCTATATTAATATTTTATTATTTATTTTTTGAGGAAATATTTTTCCTAAACTATCCAGCATTTATTTACAATTGCTATAAGCAGGCATTGTGCTAAATATATGCCTGTATATGCATATCATATATTATCATATATTTTATCATATAATATATATCATAATTCATCATATATTATCATACAATATCACATATTTTCAAATAATATCTCTTTGAAAACAACCCAACAAAGAAGGTATTATTTCTTTCTTTCTTTCTTTCTTTCTTTTTTTTGAGATGGAGTTTTGGTCTGTTGCCCAGGCTGGAGTACAATGGGGTGATCTCGGCTCCCTGCAACCTCCACCTCCTGGGTTCAAGCCATGGTCTTTCCTCAGCTTCCTGAGCAGTTGGAATTACAGGCATGTGCCACCACTTCCAACTAATTTTGTATTTTTATAGCAATGGGGCTTCTCAAAGTTGGTCAGGCTTGTCTTGAACTACTGACCTCAGATGATCCACCCACCTTGGCCTCCCAAGGTGCTGGGATTACAGGCATCAGCCACTGTGCCTGGCCAAAGGTATTATTTCTAATTAAATTTACAGAAGAAGAAATTGAGACTTAGAGAAGGTATATAATGGAGTCAGTACTGAAACCAAGGCTCTGGATCTGGAGCTTGTTCTTATAATGACTGCATCTTACCCAGATGTTGGAGATCAAGTGAGGAGCAAATTAAAAACTTCCCTTGATAGCAGGGAGCTTACAGTCTAGTTAGGGAGCCAGTTATTAACTATATCATCACACTAATATAAAAACACAAATAATATGTTCTCTTAAGTGGAAATACAGGATATTAGAACAAAACTATTATGGGGAAAGTGATATAATCTAGCAGGGTATCTCAGTTCATTCGGGCTGCTATAACAAAATATCAGAAACTAAGTGGCATACGAGCAGCAGTAATTTATTTCTCACCCTTTTGGAGGCTGGGAAGTCCAAGGTCAAAGAGTCAACAGATTTTCACAAGGGCTTTCTTTCTCTTAAATGGTGCCTTCTTCCCGTGTCCTTTCATAGTGGAAGGAAGGTGAAATTGTTTGGATCTGTATCCCCACCTAAATCTCATGTTCAATTGTAATCCCCAATGTTGGAGGAAGGGCTGGGAGGGAGGTGATTGGATCATGGAGGTGAACCCTTCATGAATGGGTTAGCACCATCTCTTTGGTGCTGTTCTCATGATAGAGTTCTCATGAGATCTGGTTGTTTAAAAGTGTGTGGCACCTCCTCCCTCTCTCTATCTTCGTCTTGCTCCTGCCATGTAAGATGCTTCACATTCTCTTCACTTTCCACCATGAGGCCTCCCCAGAAGCTGAGCAGATACTGCCATGCTACCTATACAGCCTGTAGAACTGTGAGCCAATTAAACCTCTTTTCTTTATAAATTGCCCAGTCTCAGATTGTTCTTTGTACCAATGTGAGAATGACTTAAGACAGAAGAGATGGACCAGGTATCTCGTATTTCTTTTATGAGGGCACTAAACCTATCTGTAAGGCCTCAGCCTCATGACTTAATCTCCTCCAAAAGGCCCCACCTCCTAATACCATCAGTTTAGGGGCTAAGATTTCCACATGTGAATTTGGAGGAAACACATTTGGAATATAGAGCAAAGCAAGAGTAAAACTTCTCTGAAAAAGTTAGAGTTGACCTGCATTCTGAAGTATAAGTGAGCATTAAATTGGTGAATCCAATGGAGAAGGAGTTGGGGGGCAAGTTAAGCATTTGAAGTTAGAGGGACAGGTTCAGAGGCAAGAGAGAACATCTAGAATAGAAGGCAGTCAAAAGTGCTTGAGACACCTCTAGCAAGGAGATGGCTAGCATGAAAATGGTGAAGCATTAGAGGCTAGATCATGTTGGAATTCACAGGTAATAACAGGAATATTTTGGTGTGGTGGCTCCTGGCTATAATCCCAACACTTTGGAAGACCAAGGTGGGTGGATAACTTGAGGTCAGGAGTTTGAGATCAGCCTGGCCAAATGGTGAAGCCCCATCTCTACTAAAAATACAAAATTAGCCTGATGTGGTGGTGCATGTCTTTAATCCCAAATACTCAGGTGGCTTAAGCATGAGAATCCCTTGACTCTGGGAGGTGAAGGCTGCAGTGAGCTGAGATGGCATCATCGCACTCCAGCCTGGGTGACAGAGCGAGATTCTGTCTCAATAATAATTAATAATAACAATAGGTGAATGTTTGTCCTTTTCCTAAGAGCTTTGAGAATTTACTCCGTGATTTTGAGCTTCTAAAATTTCTATCTACCTCAAAACCCTTGACAGCTTTGCAAACCTGTTGTATAAAAACACAAATACATATTTGAAATTTCATCAATTTTTGTGAAGAGCATATTGTTATGTCTTGAGTAGTCCAAGATTTCTATTTGAAGTTATTTAAAATTTTCATTTTAATTACTTTTAGCTTATCTTCATTACCTACTTAGTTGGTTGTAGAATTTTTGGTTAATCCCATCCATCTGGAATGTTCAATGTTACCATTAGTAATATTTTTGGCCTATAATTTTTGTAATACTACATAAAAATAAGCATAATATATATGATAGTATAAATGTAATGATGTCTACCCATATTTCTAAAGAAAATGTGTATATGAATCCACTTTCCAAATTTTCTTATGAGGAGAAACTTTATTGTTATCATCATGTACTTATTTTTCTTCTCATTGGAATGTGGGCATAAGTAGAATATATGTTTCACTGTCCTTTTTTTTCAGTGGGCCATGGTAAAAAAAATACTTGATAGCCATATATATTCACATTGCATGCATAATGCATGAAAGAAACCATTACTGCATACTAAATATTCTATAGTGGAGGTGATACCAAGGACAGTAGAGGCAGAGGGAAAGAAAGACCCTCAAGCTCAGTGTTTCTGAAAGAAATGGGAAAGACTTCAGTGTCTTATCTGAATTTCTACAACTAAGTGGAATTTTGCCAAGTTTCTTCAGTGTAAAGGACTAGAAGAAAGAAAATCTATAAACACACGGAAGTGAGAGAGCATCACATAATTACAAAATAATAATGAGTTCAGAATTTCAGAAAACAAAGTTGGGACAGGTGATAAAGCAGGGTAGGTATGCAGCTTTTGAGACATCCAGAGGGGCCTAGTTCATCAATTTTTTAAAAGAAATCTAATTTCACAGAGGTAGATAAGATGACCCATCATAACCAACAGAAGAACTAGTCTGGGTTAAATCATGAGACTATTTCTCAAAAATGGAATGTTATTTGACTTTCATGTGAGAAATTACACAAAAATGTTGTGATTGATATTGTTCAAGGGGAACACACATTGTTGAGACCACTGAAAACTCTATTTTTATGGAAATTAGTAGTCAGGAAAAACACACAAAAAAAGAGATAATCAATATGCATGTACAGAGATTTGGCTCCAGATAAACACCCATATGATAGCATCAGGTCTACTCAGCACATTAGTGAATTTGGCAAGATTAATGATTTTCTTAGCAACCTCCCCAGGAAATGAAGTTTGGCTGATGCAGTGCCATCTTAGGAAAGGCCAGATCTGCATATCATTAACATTTGTGTTGGTGGGTTCCCAAAAATGGGTGTAGTTTGACCCAAAATGAGTGTTAGAATAAAAACCCCACTTGCTATAAGAGTGTGAAACCATCTGAGGGAAGCCAAAAATTAGACATTTCTTTAAGCACAAATGGCTGGTGTCAAAACTAGTTGCAACAGTGCTATGCTCAGCAGCTGCGCCTGCACGGTAACTAGGGAGCTATCTGGCTATGAATGTTTGTTTCACACATCAGAATTTAAAAGAGAGGCTAGAACACACTGGGCAACACCTCATGAAAATAAGGCTAGGTTTCCTTTCCCTCTCCATAGCTTGTGTCTGAAGCCTTAAAACAGGAGCAAACCATGATATAATAATGTTTTCATTTTTGGAAAAATACTTATTTTTCTACGCTAGCAATGACATTTTAAAAAGAAACATGACTATTTCATCATTGACCATTCCTACTTCATAGCTACCTTAGATTTCCTTTTTAAGTCATCTTTCCTAGAGACCAAGATTGGCCAGAGACAAATTTGTTTACTCTATGCCAGAAAGTTATTTCTCATTTCTTGGGCCCAATTATCTAGAAAGCTTATAAAATGTCTACCCAGGAAAGCTCAAGAAATAAAGATTTTAAAAATAAGGTTTCCCTGAGGAACTCTCAGAATTTTCAATCCAAGATGCTTTTCTGGTTGGAGGAGAGTGCACAGATAGGAATCACAAGAGAGGAAAATGAGGAGTATTGTTTGCTTTGCAATCCTAGGTGTATTTATTTTGTCAGTTTCTCTTGGTGTGAGCTCCGTGTGTTAAAAGGGAGAGATCTAGAGGTGAGGATCTCCTACAGCCTCCTTACTCAACATGACCACAGTTATTTGGGTAACTTTAAAGAAAGGTTTAGAAGTTAGAGGCAGATGAAGGTCTCCTTTTGCAGCTGCTTGAGCCACATGAGTATGTAAAAAGCAAAGAGGACCAACATGTGAGTCTGAGATATATATAAGGTGAAGGTCCAGGAGACTGGTAACCACTGAAGACTTAGCTTATTTATACTCTCAGCGATCAGATGACACATAGAATTGCCGACCTTCCTTTATGATTCCTATTCTCTTCCCTCATTGTTGAGTGTTTTCTATCTGTAGGTATTTTCAAGTGACCTGGGCTTAAGTTAGATTTTGTGGAAATATTGAATAAGATTTGTTTATTCTTTAACAGTTTGGAAATATCTCATACAGACAAACTTGCCATCCAGGTTCAAAGAAAAATCCAAGGCTTTTTCAAGGCAGGTAGAGACAGCTATGCTTTGGGGGCAAAATTCAGCTAAAATTAAATCACAAAGAAGATCCTAACAAAATATGAGAGGAAAAATTTACCTTGGCAATATTTTTATTTTCCCAGGTATCAAAGCTCACCCAGGCAATTGTGTGCTTGGGCCTGTAGATAAATGCTCCACAACTCTGAAGGTCCAAAGGTGGAAACATAAGAGAGAACTATTGAACATCTCTTTCTGGGATCAAAACTGTGTTACCAAAGAGGAAAAAAAGTCAGTGCCTTATTACATCCGTATTATATATAAAATATTTTAAAATACATAATTTTTTTCAACATACTAAAAGGGATATTATGCTCAATAATTTAATAGAAGAAACAGGTTTTGTTTTGTTTTGTTTTGTTTGTTTTGTTTTTGTCTGAGGAAATTGGAGAGCTGTCAAGGCAACCAGGACTTGTGGAACCAGATCCTGGAGAAAAAGGGGAGACTCAACTGAGCTGCAACTGAGTTGAACCCAACTTTCTATGCCTATGAAAATAGCATACTTCTTACCAGCAGCTTCAGAAACTAAACTTAAATCATATGTTGAAAAGCTGCAAATAAAATTAAAACATTTCAGAACTTTTAGTAATTGCAGGAGTTGCTACCAGATCTACTTTTTAAATTTATCAGTGTGTCTCTTATAATAAGTAGATTTTCATATATGCAGCAGTATTTTCTTTGGTAAGAATCAGACAGATTTGAGTCCAAACCTTGACATTTTCTCATAAAAAATAAAAGTATTAGTAAAAAATGAAGATAGTTAAAAAAACGAAAATACTTTAAGTAAAATACTTAAACACTATAGGTAGATAGGTAGCTACCTTCCTAGTGGAAACTTGGTATGCAATGCAAAAAACTTATTGCTAGTACTAAACATGTAGTATGAAGGATTAGGGCACTGATGAATGAATACAATTTCATTACCATCCTGAGCATAAAATACAGGATAACAGGCTTAAAATCTCATCTTGAAGGGAAAAGGAGACTGTAATTTAACATATTAATAGTAATATTTATTATTATTATCATATCTTTTACATCTGTTTTTGTTATAAAATTATTTCTCATATTGTCTTTTAGGATCAATCAAACTATTTTTCACATTGTTTCTCAAGATTATTTGCCTCTTGAACCAAACTTTCAGTTCCAGACCCAATGGATTTAGCTTGCCAGTAGATGATGTGTCTCCTGAGAATGACAAGAAAGAAACAGGTTTTTTTTTTTTTTTTTTTTTTTTTTTTAGGTCTAGGAAATTGGATCACTGTCAAAGCAGCCAGGACATGTGGAACCAGATCCTGGAGAAAAGGGGAGACTCAATTGAGCTACAATTGCGTTGAGCCCGACTTTGTAGGCACCATTTCTCCCCTTGGGACATTTGTTGAATCCCAGTACAGGACAAAGATCTGGAAAGCTTGGCAGGAAACAGTACCTAATCTACAAATTGAAGTTGCCAGAAAGAGATTTAAAAACCATTGTGACTAACATGTACCTTAAAGTAGATAAAAAGATAAAGAATTTCAACATAAAATTGCGACCTATAAAAGAAAAGCAAAAATACAAATTCTAGAATTAAAAAAAAAAACACACTAAGTTTGAAAATTCAATAAATGAGTTTAGTAACAGACTTGATATCGCTAAACAGAGAATTAACAGGGTGGAAGAAAAGTTAGAAGAAAATATCCAAACTAAAGGAAAAAAATAATGGAAAATATAGATAAGCAGATAGTCAATACATGTAACACATAGTGAAATTGTCTAATACATGTGAAATTGAAGTATCAAAAGTGGAAGACAGAAAATGAGAAGAGAGAATACTCAAGGACTAAGAACTTTTCAAAACTAGTGGAAGAAACCAAAGATTTGAGAAGCACTACAGTCCCAAAAATGATACATAGCACAAATTAATAAATAAAAAATAAATCACAGAAAAACTTCTTAAAATGAAAAATAAGAATACTGAAAGGAAGGATACTGAATTTATCATTAGATGACCTGCATGTGTAGAAATATCAAAGTCCTTTAGGCAACAGGAAAATGATTTCATGCAATAACATATAACAATGAAAAAAGGAACAATATAAATTATAAATATGTGTATACACTAAATGGGTATATACTGTTTAATAATAAATTCCTATGAGGTTTAAATGTATGCAGAATTCAAATAAAAATACATGACAACAGCAGCACAAAAAGCTTAGAGAAAGATAAGTAATTCTCATGTTTCTAGGAGAAGGATAAAAGTACTAATTTATACTAACTTTAATAAATGTTAGCTGTTGAGTAATCACTATTTAAGTGGTAAAAGAATATGTAAAGGAGAAAATGGCATAATAAAAATGCTTGGGCTGGGCACAGTGGCTAATACCTATAATACAAGCAATTTGGGAGGCCAAGGTAGGAGGATCACTTGAGCCCAGGAGTTCCGGATCAGCCTGGACAACATGACAAAACCCCATTTCCACACACAAAAAAATACAAAAATTAGCTGGACATGGTGGTGCATGCCTGAGTTCCAGCTACTCAGGAGGCTGAGGCAGGAGGATCATTTGAGCCTGGGATGTGGAGGCTGCAGTGAGCTGAGATTGTAACATTGCACTCTAGGCTGAGTGACAGAGTATGACCCTGCCTCAAAAAAAAAAAAAAAAAAAAAAAAAAAAAAAAAAAAAAAAAAAAAAAAAAAAAAAAAAAAAAAAAAAAAAACAGATAAAGGAAGCAAAAGGTATCTTCCACCACAGTCTAATTAAAACACTAGCATGTATTTTGCCTTTTTCAGGAAAACATCCACAGTTTACTAGATTTAATCGTGTATTATAAACTATGTTCAAAATTTCCAGATTTCATATCTCATATAATTGACAAATATTCAAAAGCGTGACAACATACTCTGTTGTCAAGTCTGTGACAAAACAAATACTCTCAAAGATGGCTGCTGGTGGTCATGCAAAAGCACAGAACCTCGTAAATAAGAAATTAGCAAATTCTGACAAAATTGAACATGCATATACTCTTTAGGCTATCACATCTCATTCTTTCAAAAGTGACCAAAGAACAGAAATATAATATTTATACCTTTTCTCCTATGAACTATTAACTCAGAATAAACAAAAAATGAAGAAAGTTTCTCAATTTACTATGAAATGTACAAGGAATGATAGGATTCGGTTATCATTAATTTTCAGCTTCAAATAAAATTATAGATATGTTACAATTATGAATACTTAACACTGTAAAAAGAAAATCAACCCAACCTTGTACTAACAGTACATACAAAATCTAGGAATAAAGTCTGAAGGCAACCAAACATGTAGATTTAAGTAGCAGAGGAACATGTTAAATAACACCTTGGGAAAGCAATTAGCAAAATTGAGACCATGGAAAACTCTACAGAATAGAGGGTCTGGCTTGATCAACAAATAAATTACAGCAGAATTATTCTCAAAAGAACAGCAGGTTATTCTCAAAAGAAGAGAAAGAAAGCAAGAAAGGGAGGTACATCAGGGCAACCTGTAGTTTAAAAGAGACCACTTGCAGTGTGCAATGTATGAATGGACTTTCTTTGGATGCTGATTTCAACAAAAATCTAGAAAAAACTACACCTGGCTAAGAGTTTATTTCTAATCCTTTGATTTAAATGAATTTACAACTGCAAACCAAGATTTATTAGAAAATAATTAATTAATAATGGTAATGATAAATATCTCATAGCATCTGCTTTGGCAAGATCAGAACTTAAAATCTTGTTGTTTTTGTTCCCCCAAATGAAGACAGGAAGAAAAACTAGTAGGATGAAAAGGCTTCAAAGTATGTGTAAAAGTGGTATGAGAAGGACAGAAAATTCATTCCAGGCATTTCATTATTCAACATGAATCGCTTTTTTTCATTTTTTATTTTTCTGAGACAGTCTCACTTAGTCGCCCAGGCTGGAGTGCAGTGGCGCAATCTCGGCTCATTGCAACATCTGCCTCCCAGGTTTAAGAGATTCTCCTGCCCCAGCCTCCCGAGTAGCTGGGACTACAGTCATGTGCCACCATGCCAGGTGGATTTTTGTATTTAGCAGAGATGGGGTTTTACCATGTTGCCCAGGCTGGTCTCGAACTTCTGACCTCAAGTGATCTGACCTCCCAAAGTGCTGGGTTTACAGGCCTGAGCCACTGCTCCTGACCCATGGACTGCTTAAAGGAGTCAATTTGGGGTCTGTTGTGTGCCAGAGCTACACTATGAACCATCTGGTGCTTTCCCTCCCTTTAGGAAAAAAAAAAAAAGCTAAAATCCATTCCTTATAACTTAATGAAACATAGAAATACCTATAAACTAATCAAGAATGCTTTCAAAAATTATATTATGATTCTTAGTTTTTAAGGCCATTTTGGTGGTGGTGAAGGTGAAAAATTCACCTGAATAATTTGTACTTGCCAAGTGTGTCAGGACACCTGCTGTCATTTCGAATATCTGAATTTTATAGAAATCTTTGGCCAAACCTCACATTGTATAACCATGGAAAGATTTTCCTTGCTCTTTTCACTGTTTTCCAAATAAAACTCTTCTGTTGGCAATGTGCAGCTGCATATACCATTTATTTTCCTCTTGTATGGCTAAAACAGAACAAATAAGCTTAAATATTTCATTTATACAACAGCATTCTAAATTTTGTTGTTACTTGTTTTATTTTCAAATATTCATATTTAAATAATGTATTTTTATAAATTCTTAGACTTATGTATTTGACCTCATTTTTGTCTTTAATATAAATAAATTTAAATGGCTATAGTTTCTTGCTATTATCATCTTAAATTTGCTATATAATTACCTATTTATTAAAGGCAAGAGTCCCTACCCATAATACTGTCTGGGAGAAATGACTCCCTGGGGGTTATGGCTCAGATCAGCTTGGAGATAATGAAATGACGAAGCATCTTTCATTTCTGTCATTCACTCTGGGATGACTACAGAGGAACAGGATGTGTAGTCCTGTAGTACCCATCATAAAGATTTACACAAATTGTTCCTTTCTTCCAGAGTGCTGTTACTTTCCTCAGTGTTACATACTGTCATTAAATTCTCCACCCTCACTATTACAGCTTCCATTACCACCCACATGGCACTACGGCTTTATCCATGGGTGGCAGATGTTATCACCATATGTCATCCGATCAATTTTCCATTCAAGGGTAATGTAATGTTTGGGGGAAAGCCAACTCACACTTTAGTAAAGCCTGTCTCTGTAGTCTTCACCAGCCGTAAATGCAAGCATCCTTTCAACTTACTGGCTCTGATGCCTAACCAAAAAATCAGCAGGGATCTTAGAGGCTCAGTGCATGTTTCCATGTTAGTGGGGCTCTCTCTGTCACCTGCCAAATTGTTTCCTATTAAGGAGTTTGGCATTATTTTGTTTTCTTCTACTTTTATTTATCTACAAATATTCTGGACAGAGCATCATTAGGTGTGTGATGAATACCAAAGGGTGTATGAGGCTGTTACTGATTGTTTATTTCTAAGATCTATATCTCATCTCCTTGCTCCAGAAGTTAGCATTACTCATAGAATTTGAAATTCTTATTCAGTATAATTCTAAGGGGAAGCCAAAGTGAAGACAACATCAATTTATCTATACAGTTCTGATTTCTGCAATGCTCTCTTTCTCTCTCTCTCTCTCTCTCTCTCTCTCTCTTTCTCTCAATTTTCTTGCTATCTTCTTTTTTCTCCATTTTCTCCCAACTCCATTCTGAGTCTTGCTGTGGATTTGTGTCTTTCCACATTTATTGAACATCTATTATTTGCCAGTCCCTACCTTATGCTCTGCATATTTAAGTATTAAATAAAATATAATTCAGGTATAATTTCCAACTCTTGAAGCCAAACCTTTAATGATTTGGGGACCAGTCTAGTCTAATCACTACAGTTCTCATCCATGTTTGGCAATTAAAATATGGAATGTTCGAGAGGTGAGGAAGTGGAAACAATTACGTATTTTTATTGTTTATGAGATTGCTTACATCTCAAGTGCTCAAGCTGCCTGCAATTTGGTGAAGAAACTTCTGTTTACACTAGTAAAATGTAAATTTGCATTTATATTTTAAAAACTTTGGTTGCGTCATTTTTCCATTTTTGTCTTACCAGTTTTAAAACGAAATCTCATGGTCAGACTTGTTCAAAACCACTTAATTCTAATGATCACTTGATTTGTCTTTCTTTAGAGGTTTTCCTGTATCTTTCTTGACATGTGATAACCAGTAATTACTGCGGCATTTCAGGTGTAGAAAATCTACATGTTTATATAAAATCCGTCCACCTTTCTAAAATTTGTATTAATACCATTCCAGAAGACAAGTTGGCTGGTGGGGGGTGGATTTTTGGTCTACAGTCAACCCTTTTCTGAGTTACAAGTAATATTCAAATATCATCACAATTTAAAGTTTAATTTACTTATTCTTAACGTATAATTTTATACCTAATGAAAATCACCTACCATGCTATCATTCAGTCATGTTAACTTATATAGCTATCCGTAGTTTATCCTTGTTTACTTAGTGAGTAGGATCAGAAAACTTAGATATTCTACTGTTCTCTGGGAGGACACTGGTGCCTGTAATACCAGCTACTCCGGAATCTCAGGCTGGAGTAGGAGTCCAGCCTGGGCAGCAGGGTGAGACCTTATCTCTTAAAAAAAATGCAAAAGAAGAGAACATTTTGTTAACATTGCTTAATTTTTGTAAAATTAACAGCCTTATTTGCAGCAGGTTTTAGATTTCAGTTGTTGCTATAGTCCACGATCCTTCTCTTTGTTATTCATTTGTTGGCATGCATCTCCAGGGCAGGAAATATGACTATGTTTAATTTGGTTCTCCACACTTTGACTGATTCAGCACTCTATTCTATAGCACGTATGTATATATTATACTGTATATATAATACATGTTAAAGGTATGTTATTATTTAAAATACAATTTTCATCCACTAGAATGGTAGTTCCATAAAGTCAGAGACTTGGTCTTGTTTACTGCAGCACTGTAGTACCAAGAATAGTATCTTTACATAAACAAGCTCAATAAACATCTTTGAATTCATACTTTAGAAGTGCATTGTTATTTTTGTAGGCAAATAATGAGTAAATTCTTACTAATTTGCATCAGTACCTAAGTGATTTTATGAAATATCTTTGAGCATCTCTTACTGTCTGATTATCATGGTCTTCTCACAAGTACACAGGCCACATTGGTGGTTTATTAGTCTCTCTACACCTCTGGGAATTTATAGCAGCATGCAAAATATTTTGGCCAGTTGTACCAAATTTTATCTCTGAGTTCCTACCAACATTTGGGTGGTTGCCACCAAGATGTATTGATCTACTTATTCCTCTGTATTGATTTGGTCAAGAGCAGTCTTAGTGCTCTTTGTCATGTTTGGGTTTGATACCTCTGAATCTCAATTTCAAAAACCAATTTAAGAGTCAGTTAATGACTTCCTCAGTAAAGACTGGAATAAAAATGACTTTTCTCTATTTGTTTAGGTCCCTTGATATATTATGAGACTAGAGACATTAAATAGTTCCACTGATCCTTCAGCTTATTTTTAACATATTTGAAGGTCTTATCTTTTATTACTTTGGTCTCTTGCAAGAGTCTTCTTGATTCTGAACTACATAATTTTTTATTCATCTGTACTATCACTCCTTAAGATCTTTTTAATTCCACTCACTTGGCAAATTTCTGACTTTCAAAAATATAGGTTTTATTAAGATAGTCTCTTTGAATAGTTAGGTATGAAAAATTTTTATTTAATCATTTGGTCTGTGCCAAGCCTCATCTATTTCCTTAGCGGTCATTATATTATCCCCAAACATGACCTCTACAGCTCAATGGAAGAAACTTTACCCAGCTAATACATAAAATATTGAAATCCCTTTCTATTACAATCCACTCTAATTTTGGACTTCCTTAAAAGCTGGCCATTATTTTACTCTTTAGGCTTATTTCCATTTTCAGCTTTTTAAGAACATTTTATTATCTAATCAATGGTATTTTAACTTTAGAAATTTTATAATATTTCCCTTGTTATGAAAGATTTTTAGTCACTCAGACACACTCTCAGATGATCTGTTACCTTTGTTTCAGGCAAGCAAGGCAACATGCAGCTGAGGTCCCATGGCCATCAAGGGCCCAATTGTCACTGCTCCTTAGGAAAACATCTTCCTCTATCAATATCAGCCTGTGATACTCCCATCATGTCATGCCTGTCAGATGAATGGTGTAAGGAAGAGACCTGCAGGAGCAAGCAAGGCTCACTTTCTGCCTCTGCTCCTATTCTGTTTCTCGGAATTGAAAAGATGGTCTTGTGATCACTGTCTTTGTTAGAAGACCCTTGTTCTGGGTGTATAGGAAGCACTGTACTTGCTTCCAGTTCTTTATTGCCCATCCATTTTTCCAACCACCACAGTCATCCTGCCCTACCCCAACTGCTCCACTGGAACTGTTCACTTTCAGTTCACCAACAACTAAATTGCAAATTTCATGAGTGACAACAATGCTTCTAAAACTTAAATGTGCGTGAGGATCTTGTTACAATGCAGATTGTGATTCAGTTTACTGGAGTGATACCTGGGATTCTGCGTTAGAACCAGCTCCTATGGGATGTCTAAGCTGGTATCAGGGGACTGAACTTTGAATAGCAAGACATTAGACCTCATCACAGCCTTTGACAGTTCACCTTCCTGAAATTCTCTACTCCTTTGGGTTTTGCTGCACCATTCTCTCCTGGCTCCCCTCCTCACTAACTTTTCCTTCTAACCATATTTTCTTCATTTTATTTTCTTCTTGTTCTTTAAAAGTAAGTAAATTCCCTGAGTTTCATTCTTAACTTACTTCTCTTGTTCCTAGAGTGATGATTCTCAAACTGTAGTGTACAAAGGAAGCCAGCTGGAAAATGTTATCAAAATGGAGCTCCCTAAACTTCATATTCCAAAAATTCTGATTTAGTAGGTATGGGGTGGAGTCTCCTAGCCCGCATTTTTAATTCTACTAAAGATGTTATTCTTTTAAAAATATAAATGTATATAAATATTGTGTTTAATTGAGACAATATGAGGTTATGTATGCCATACACAATGTATACCATAACCTCATATTTTCTTAGTTAAACACAATATTTATATATATTTAATTAGTAAGTTTGCTACAGTGAAGCAAATTAACATATCCATCATTTTATATAGATATACTTTTTTTTTGTTTTTGTGGCAAGAGTAGCTAAAATCTGCTTATTTTGCATGAATTCCATAGTACAATTTTATTATGTATAATCCTCACATTGTACATTAGATCTCGACTCATTCATTATATATATATATTTGCCATATATATACATATATATACATATATATGCTTCTTATACATATATATGCTTATATATATATGCTTCTTTGTATCCTTTGACCTACATCTCCCCATACCTCCAGTCCCTGCCTCTGGTCATCACTGTTTTGTTCTCTATCTCTGTATATTTGATTTTTTTTAAAAAGATTCTGCATATAAGTGAAACTACGAAGTATTTCTATGTTTGGACTATATCACATAGCATAATGTTCTCCAGGCTCATCCACATGGTGGCAAAAAGCAAGATCTCTTTTTTAGGACTGAATAATATTCCATTGAATATATGTACCACATTTTTATACACTTATCCATTAATGAATTAAGTTGTTTCCATATGTTGGCTATGGTGAATAATGTTGCAATTAACATGGTAATACAGACATCTTTACAAAGTTGTGATTACACTTCCTGCTGAGTATATGCCCAGAAGAGAGATTGCTAGATCATATGGTCATTCTATTTTAAATGTTTCTGCCATCCTCCATACTGTTTTTCATAATGCTGTAGCAGTTTATATTCCCACTGACAGTGTACAAGAGTACTCTTTTCTCTACACCCTCTCCAACATTTATCTGTAGACATTTTGATAACAGCCATCCTAGTAAGTATGAGGTGGTATTTCTTAGTAATTTTGGTTTTCATTGTCCTGAGGATTGGTGACGCTGAGCACATTTTCATAAACCCGTTGTCCATTTTTATGACTTCTTTATAGAAATGTCTATTTGAGTCTTTTTCTCATTTTTTATTGGGTTTGTTTTTCCACTGTTGAATAGTATGAGTTCTTTATAAAATGTTTATATTAAACACTTAGGGTGCTCATTTATTTTCATTATTTTAACCAAACCCTTGATGCTGGAGTTTCCAAATTGAACCTACACCCCAGCTTTATTTATGAGTTTAACCAACTATTTAATATTTTAATCTGTATATCCAAAAAGTTCAAAATGTCCAAACTAAATTTGTTATTTTGCTCCGAAATCTCTTTTCTTTCACTGTCTTAAGTAATGGCATTATCGTCTAAACAGAAGAAATCTGGTTAGAATTTGTGCCCAGCAAACACTTGCCTACAAATCTCTGTCTACAGTCACGTTTGACATAGAAATCACTTGGGAGAGTTTGCTAAAAATGCTGAGTCAGAAACTCCTCAAATGTTTATTCATTAAATCTGGAGGAGGTCCATGAACCTGCATTTGTAATAAGTCATGCCCCAGTGATTCTGATCAAGATGGCCCCAAAGAATCACTTCTAAAAATGCTGTCTGTCCTAGGGATTCCCCCAGTTATTCCTAGCAATATGACCACTAAGGCTTTGAAAGCATTTTTTCCCAGTAGAGGACTTGGAGGTGGGAATAAGAGACAGTTTAACCTTCCCCAAAATCTTTAGCAGGGCCTCCCAAAGATATTCCAAATAACGGTCCAAATAACAGTGAAAACTAAGCAAAATTAATGCACTTCTATCTAAAGTGAGCGTCGGATTGCGTCACCAGCCATTCCCCTCCTAACAATATTGACATCCCTAAGCCCCTCTTGTACAATTATTCCTGTACTAATGATTTGCCATCATGCCAGTAACTCTTAAAGAATATTTGCTTGACCTTCACTCTTATTTTACTCCTTTTTGCCTTATTTCCATGAGGACACATTACTACTTTAAGAAATTGAAGAGCAATGCTTATAAATATCTCAAGTAGACAGTACATACCTCTGTAGCAGAGATACCTACTGTTTAATTTATATCTCCCTAAGGAAAATTATCAGACCACCTTCACTAGAGGAAGCTCAATTGAGAGAATTTTTTTCATAAAGATTCCTCGTTTGTATTACAGTATTTTAAAAATTAACATCTTTGAAACTGTGGATGAATTTGCTTTATTGCCTTAAAAAATTCTAATTTGGTATTTTCCTCAATTGTCCTTTTATACATACTATGCCTCTTAGTTCAGAAGTGAAATGATTTTTGTTCAAGTTTATTAGGATAAAATTGGAGTTTAACTGGTCACCTTGAGGCATGACAACAGTGACTGATCTCTTTTTAATCTTTAACAAGTTCCATTATTCACAAATTGATGGCATTTAAGGAATCTGAAGTAATGCAAACCACATAGCTTTGAAATATTTGAATATTCTAATACACAGGATGAAACATTTTTCATATTGATTAGGCTTCAAAACTAGGATTAAATGAAAACATTCTCAAACAGAGGTTGTTGTGCAAATAATATAAAATATGAATATAAAGGGTGTTGATTCATTTTAGTTTCATTTTTTTCCAAACTGAATAGGCATAATGTCATCTTGATGTTCAGTCTCCCTCCTCTATCTGCATATCAAAATGTATAATGAGGAAGTACATTTTTTCCACTGAGAAAAAATCAGTGGGAACTGAAAATTAGGCAATTTACGTAGGTTTTGCGATGAGTATTTTGCTTTGATTTCAGGTAGGTGAGGCATTGATTAACCCTATTTTTCTAAATCCAAAGCAAGAATTTTTACTTCAGCTGAAGTCACCTGCAGACATTTCCCATAGTTTGGAGCAATTTTTAAAAATATCTTACATCTCTGCTTTTCTCTCCATATTTCTTTTCTCCACTCCCTTCCTCTCCCAGCTGCAGGGATTTGTCCTCTAAAAGAGTGGGGGTGGGAGGAAACAAGGAATGGAAGCAAAGCAGGGAGCATGAGCTAGAGAATGCCAGGATCTGGCTTTTGTTATTGGTTGGCTGCCGCCTGATGGATAGACGAGGGAGGAGTGAACTCTCTCCAGTGTGTTCTGTCGGAGCCGAAGTACAGAAACCATATTTACAGGTAAGAGCAAAAAAAAAAGAAAAGAAAAAAAAAAAACTTAAAAAAAAGAAAATTCTTTTTTTTCTTTAGAAGAGAATGCTTCTGAATTTTTATTGAAACAATTTTATAATAGGAAAATTATTGAGGACATTTTCCGAAAGTGTGCCCCTTTTATTACTTAAGGAAGCTTTGCAATGAGCTAGCTGTTCTTTCTGCAAAACCCTTAGCTCATTAAAAACAAAACAAAACAATCACTAGAGGCATGTCTTATCCTAAATAACTTTCTGTGCAAGTGTCATTGAAGCAAAATTAATAGATAAAATGAATCATCATGTGTCTTTAAAAAAATTTTAAATTCAAGCTTACGTTACTAGGAATTGCAGGAAGGATGAGAAAACCACCGTAAATTCCACAGGTCCTGAGAAAATGGAGCCTTCTCTGAATATACAATATACAATTTTATGTGGTGGCTTTTAATATTGACAATACCGTAAAAGGATTAGGATAATTATTTTTGCAGGTTGTAGACTCTTTTAGCACTAATCTAGAATGAGTGATTTGTGTGTTTAAGCCCTTTTATTTAACTTACTCCTCTTGATAAATCTTATGTTGTTGAATATTTGCATTATTTTATTCTATAAACTTTAAACTTATGGACTAAACAACTATCTATTTGTTAACTTACATGGAGCCATTTTTATTTTAAATCTCAGAAATCTAATTTTGAAGGATTAAACTCTGCTATAAAAAATAGCTTCATAACAGGCATGTTTCACTGGTAGTTTCATTTATCAATCAAACACATCTAGCTAAGAATTCCATCAGAGCATTTATATTGTTGATAATGTCTCCAGACAATATTTTTTTAACAACTTTAAAGTTAAGGTTTTACTTTACTGGTTGCTTATATCTCCTAACATGGTCCTTTATTTTCCCTTAGGGAAAATAGAGACAAGTTCTAAGTATGTAGCATAAATAATACACTTATACTAAAAACATGCAAAAAATTGAACTCCCAGTCACTTAATTCTATAGTTATTTTAATTCATAAATATAGATCATTCAATGGTGGTGGAACCTCATTAAAATTGAGCTTTCAAGAATTATTACTGACGTGTGCACTGACAATCAATACTTGTTGATTATAAAAAAATCTTTCATTGAGGTAAATAATGTGTTGATATATATTTCTGATACTTTTTTGAATGAATCAAAACTAACAGGAATAATATAATTTCTAAGTATTTTTGCTATTTTTTTCTTTTTGTTTCTGTTTTTCAATTTTTTTATTTATTGTACTTTTCTTGTGTGTGTGAGATTTTGTCTTTGAATAAACAAACACAAATATAATAGTTCTTGCAAAATTAAAATAAGAGGGAGAAAATTGCTGAATATTAGGTGTGAATTATCTAAATGAATAAAGAAGTACCTTAAGTTTTCTAAATGTACTAAATATAGTTAATAACATGTTCATATGGTTAAGTGTCATAATGACCCAAGTAAATTTCTGGCATGATTTATTTTGAACTATTTCTGGATTTCAAAAATTATTACATAATACTGAAATTTTAGCATATTTCTAATTATTGCTAGATCTTTCTGATTATGGTTTTTCAAGCAAAACAATGGTTGAAATTAATCCACCCCTCACCCCAAGATTGGAATTCAAGGTGATATATAAGACCAGCTATTCGTCTCCTAAAATGTGTTAGAGGAAATAAATCAATGCAACTATATTTTTTTAAAAAATTATAAATTCTGAGTAAAGCTACCTCCAGGAATGAAGGGGAATTGATGAAAATTAGAGAGCAGAGTTCCACATGGTTTTAAATTATTCTGTTTCCTTGGAAACCAGCTGCTGCAGATGCATTTTGCTTTCTTTGGCTAAAAATATCACCCTTTTAATAATCACTAAGGGAGAGAACTGAATAAAACCAGAGTATATTGTTGCTGCTTTTTATAATTTCCTTAATGGTTCACATATTTTGGATGAAAAGTAGATAAACCCTTTCTCAATCAGCATTTCCTATCAGCCACTGGCAGACGTCTGCAAGTCTTATAAAAACGAGACAACTGGGGTAGGTTTTATTGCGGAGTCCACAGGAAGAGATAGAGAGAGAGAGAGAATGTATGCTGGAGTGGAGACAAGAGGGAAAAAAAGCATAAAAGAAAACAGTTAGGAGGTTTCTGTCCAAGTGAAGGATGAAACAAGGCAAATGAAAAACATGTAAGGCTGTTCAGTGAGAAATGGGAGGGCATCACCATTTCTTTCTCCTTTGGTACAAAGATTTTTTAAATTTTAATGTAGGTTTTTAATAGAATTCACTATATACAACTTTGTTCCATTTTGTACAACTCTCTTTCCTTTTTCTCTTTCTGTTTGCAGCGGTTTGGAATATACTGAATAATACAATAAATTAAGAAGTTTTATTTTACTGTATCAATCACTTTAATCATCAAAAGAAAAGTTTGATATATATCCAGACTATGGATAGTCAGGAGCATTCAATACACATTTTGACATTAGAATAAAAATGTTTTAAACTTAATGTCAAAACTATGTTTCACTAATGCAGTTATTTCCTTGCCTTTGTAATCTATTTAATATATATAAAAATTACACATTCCAATAACCTAAAAGCTATTTGTGTTAACGTTATGGTCATTAATTTAAATGTAATATAAATTACTATAAATGCTTTATTTGAAATATTTTTGCTTTCTTTGAAAATAAACATTACTTTTATGTAGCTTTTCTCTATACAAAAATATCACAATTATCATCATATTCTACCCTAGGCAATTCCTTAATTTAAAACATTTTATTATAAAATTATATGCTTCAAAGGCAGTACTGTCATCCCACACACCATTTTTGCAAATCTCTCAGCTATTTGTTGAGAGGAAAAATAATCATAAAGCTGTTACAGCTTTCCTATTATTTTTATTATAATTCAGATGATATTCCTAACTCTATTTTCTCTTTACAACTTATTAAATATTTGTGACATATCATACTTTATTTTCACAATATTAACCTTAGTCTGTTAGATTGAGTGTTAGCAATGTAGCAAGTAAAAGCCCCACATGCTTAAACTATGTGTTAAAATACTTAATATGTAGCCAATATATTATTTAAAGTTAAATTAATTTGGCATGTCAGTATGTTGTTTTTCAAAAAGAGGTAGGATGGTGGGAAGCAGTTTCTTTTTATCAATTAACATGAGCAAAGTACTTCAGCGACAGCACTTTCAGCATAAATACTGATGACATTGAAGAGCATGCTAACAACAAGTCAGATAGACTAGTAAATGGATTATGTAACCTGTGCAGATAACCCCTATTTAAGGCACAACCAAAATTATCAAAAGCATGTCAAGATTCTGAAGAGAATGTGTTTCGTAGGCTTACTCTCAACTACAGATAATTTAAAAATACAGTTTGTTAGTCATTTCTACTTACTGCTTCATGCTTCTTTCTCTGCTAAAAGTAGCTTGCCAGAATTGTAGGTGGGTTTTTATGCCCTCTTAAAGTCTCACAAAATACTAAAGAAAATGAAATAATAACTTCCCCTGTAATATAGGTAGACAACGTTATGTCTATAATGGAAATATGCTAGTTTGGCAAATAACCTCTCATTGTTGGAAATGGAGGAGTAGGATTTACAAGAAATGGAAATAATGCCAGACTAAGAAAGCTTGGGTCAGATTTCATAAAGTTCAGATTGTGCTATATACACAAGGTAATCCAGGCAAATAAAAAATTTACATTAACATTTGTGCTATGGTACACTGTAATTCAAAGGTATTATTAATCAGTTGTTATTTCTGACTTATATATTTAATACCTGATAGTTTAATACAGGATTTATTCAGATATTAAGAGGGGATTGGTTAAAAGCAGCATTACTGCTTTTAACTGATTAATGGATTTGATTATCAAACTAATGGTCACATTTGGATATTTCACATATCTCAGTGAATCAGTTGGGCAGATCATTTGATTTCTTAGTCAATTGCTTAGATTCCAGTTATTAAAATGGTCTAAATGTTTGACCTGAAAACTTTTGAATGTGCATGCTCTGAGAAAACAGACTCAATATTTTAAGGTATTTAATTCAAGATTATAATGGTCTAGATAAATATCAGTGCTAAGAATCACATACAGCAAGGGAATCATTTTGATATGAGATTAAATTTATGATCAACTTCATAATCTCATAGCATGGCCAAAAAGGTAGATAAGTATACATGTGACTTATTGCCAATAAACTCTTATACTTTACTTAAATCAAGAGCTTAATATATTGTTTTCCAGTACCACAAAGGGTGGTGCACACATTTCTCCATTTCTCCTGACTTGTGCACATTTATAAAAACAACATTATTTTCAACAAAAATCACCAAACACAATCAAAGGTTATATATATATATATATATATATATATATATATATATATATATATATAAAACTTATTTTATTTTATTTTGTATTTTAGAAATAGAGCTTTGCTATGTTGCTAGGCTTGACAGCAGCAGGCTATTCACAGGCAAGATTATAGTGCACAGCAGCCTCAAACTCCTGGGCTCCAATGATTCTTCTGCTGTAACCTCCCAAGTGATGGAGGACTGCAGGCTTATGCCACTGTGCCTGGCAAAAGTAAATTTTATGCAAATGTTTATGTCTTTCAATAATATTTATTATAAATTCCTCAGCCAATACTCATTCAATTCATGTATTATCTTTTCATATTTTAGTCTTCTATTGCCCTAGAAACATGGGACTGCCCTGTAGAGAGAATTTCTTCCTGGACTCTTCATTTTACCTAGGACAAAATTAAGGCACAGAGAAGACAATGATCATATTTAGTGGGAAGTTAAGCATTTGCTTATGCAACATTACAACATCCAGACATTATGTGTTTGTATTAAATATTGGATGTAGTACATTAAACGCTGCATGAAAGAAAAGCAGAACTTAGAAAGGCTTTGCATGGAGGTGAAAAAGCATGGTGTGGCCAGATGGTCTCTGATGCATAACAACACAGGGATTTTAGAGTTGCACAGAACTCTGTACGTCAGAGTTGCCCCTAGTATCCAGTGAACCAAATCGCTTTGACCTACTATCACAGTGTCTCTGACTTTTTTAGTTTGCTGTCACAGTCAAAATGCATTCCAATTTTGTTTTCAAGTAAGGGTGGATACAGTTAGTTGCTGCCATGTTGTGGGTGTATCACAACATATTTAATAAATAAAACAAATAGCTTCCTAAAAAGGAGCCCTGAAAGTATTTACAAAGATTTTCATTTACTCTTCTCTCCTCAGGTTAGGCTAACCATGAAAAATCAATATTTGTCATCAATCATTACCCAGGTAATATCGGTCGTGATGGTGTCAGCATTTTAAAGCGGAAAGATTCTGGAAAAGATTTTCAAAAGTGATTTTAAAAAAAGACTCTTTGTTCTGGCTAGTCAAAATTCCCTTCTTGTTGCTCATAAAACTCATACTAAAAATTTTAAATGATTTACCCTCTGTACATCCAAATCAATAAGGGCTCCAAGGCTGCTCTCAGGCTGCCCACTGAAGTTACCTAGAGCTGAGTGTTAAATGGAAAACTGAGCTTGGGGATGCCATTATAATCTTCTATTTTAAGAGATCTTTCTACAACATACAGGCAGGGCCAAGGAGAGAAGCCCCGGGCTTGTCCTGTGCTCCCTGCCAGGGCTTCTTGGTGTGTGGTCATTACAGCACTTTGTGATCTCTCAGTATCCTTTTACTACTATCTAAATTATAGTTCTTGATGGCAAGGAGCATCTTTTATCTCTGTGTCAATGCCTAATACAGTGCCTGATACACAGTATGTGCCTCTAAACTGTTTTGCTGACTGAATAATTAGGTAAATTGTCTTGTCAGATAGTTATCTAGCCTCCTCTGACATCCTCTCAATGACAGACACTCCTTACATTCTACGACACTCTCTTCCTTTCATGTTCTTCTCTCTTAATGCTATTCAATGTGACAATGTCTATGTCACATAAACGTCATTCAGCCATGCAAGGTTTTGTCTTGCAGACTTTTTATTGTCCAAACTCTATTTGTGCTCTCCTACATTAACAGGGGATTTTATCTGCATGTAGTTCCCATTTCATGCTTCCCTGCTCTGTTTCATTATAATACTGCTCTGTTTTTGATACACAGACACAGATTATTGTATACTAAATCAATGGTTTAATTGTAAATTAATGTAATTAACTGTAATTGTTATATTAATATATAATATAAATGTTAATTAATGTTTGTGTAAGAAAATATAGTAGTATATATTTAACCAATCTCTGAGTGCTCTCATACATCCACTCTTAGTCAAGGAATTCCCATTCTCTTAAGTTAAATTTGTTAGCAACATTTGATTAAAGTTAAAATTATTCACCAATTTTTTTTCCCTGCTCTGGGCTTCACTTTCTGCCATTTATGTCATGTTCTGGTGAACAATTCTAAGCCATAATGCCTGGTACGTGACAATGCTGAATAAGCTACAAAGAAAACAAGGGTGGATACTTGTATGCTGAGTGTCACTGGGGTTTACTGTGCCTCAAGGTAAAGGTAAGCAGATCATACGGGACTGGTAGAAGTCCTTTGATATAAATATCACCACAACTAGGTAAAAACGAACAAAAAATACAAAATGAAATAGTCTTATGAATTTAATCTGAAGGAAAAAGAATGCTTACCAGTTTACCATAAATGTGTTCATTTATATGGAGCTATACTGTGGTATATATATATTCCTTAAATGTGTGATTCAGTCAGGCAGGAAGCATGCCTGTTTCTAGAAATGCATCCTTTGAGCTAATAGGGTACTGTGACTTTGGCTTATCTATCTGGTTTTTAGGTAGTGCAGGATAATCATTGATGGGCTTCCTAATTAATTGACTTTGCAGTTAAATAGGCGTACCCTCTTATTGTCTGTGTAAATTTCGACCAGTTACTTAAGCTATCTGAGCCTTAGTTTTCCTATCTGTAAAATTCAGTTATCTATCTGGGTAGTATTGTGAAGACTGGTAGGTGTAGGTAGAGAACTTTTCAGTGCAGAATTTGGTGTATAGTAAGCCATTCTGTGCAATTTTTAGTTGTTGTTGCTAGTCATGCTTTTCTGTTTATAAGGGAAGAATGGAAGGAGCAAAATAATCCTCAGTATTTGTAATGACTTCCTAAGTATTATTGCTTGTTAGCGGATGAAAAAAAAATCACCCTTGATTGACTAGAATTTCTATTTTTTCCATATTAACTACAATTAAATCACTGGGCATCAGCTGACACAGTTAGTATTGTATGAGAAAGTGCAATTGTGAAAACAAATCCTATAATTATTAAAGAAGAGCAAAGGTAGGACCTTCAAAATATTAATATCAAGCATTTTTGAAATTGGGACATAGTTCTCAGAAAAATAATTGAAGGTTTCATAAAACTGTTCTATGGTTAAATAAGTTTAGGAAAATCTGGATAATATTTAAATAATATCCATTCCTGTTAAGTCTTTTCTATGATAATACACACTAAGAATTTTAGTGAAGGGTATGTAATACTAAGAAATTGTAGGCCAGGTGCAGTGGCTCATGCCTGTAATCCCAGTACTTTGGGAGGCTGAGGCAAGCAGATCACTTGAGGTCAGGAGTTCAAGACTAGCCTGACCAACATGGTGAAACCTCATCTCTACTAAAAAAAAAAATGCCAGATGTGGTTGTGGGCACCTGTAATCTCAGGTACTCGGGACGCTGAGGCAGGAGAATTGCTTAAACCCGAGAAGTGGAGGTTGGAGGTTGCAGTGAGCCGAGATGGTGCCACTGCACTCCAGCCTGGGTGACAAAGCCAGACTCAGTCTCAAAAAAAAAAAAAAAAAAATTGTAGGCCTGTAGGCCAGGTGTAGTAGCTCACACCTGTAATCCCAACACTTTGTGAGGCCAAGGCAGGCGGATCACTTGAGGTCAAGAATTTGACACCAGCCTGGCCAACTTGATGAAACTTTGTTGCTGCAAAAGATACAAAAATTAGCCAGGTGTGATGGTGGGTGACTGTAGTCTCAGCTACTTGGGAGGCCAAGGCAGGAGAATCACTTGAACTGGTGTGGTGGAGGCTGCAGTGATGTCAGAGTGAGACCCTGTCTCAAAAAAAAAAAAAGACATTGTTAGACCTGCTTCACTGCTTCATCATAGACCCCTCCCCAACACAAAAGTCACCTACTAAAATCTTGCAGATTATGTTTTGTATATGCTTCACTAATCATTTTTAAGACAGATATAAATCTACTATATTATTAAAGAACATCTAACTCAATTCTAAAGCATGGTCTGCATTTTATAATTTTCAAACTATAAAAATAGTTCCAATGTTTCTAATATAAAAACATTTCCAAAATTATTCAATTATATATGTGTTCATTCTTCATCAGAGTAGTATATTCAATTTTTTTAATTTTCGCTCTTTTTCTCTACCCGATATTGTGCTCTTAGACTTCAAAAAGGCAGCATGTGTATGAATGTTTCAAAATATTTGCTATCCAAAGAAGTTTTACTTCCAAAAGCATGATTCCATTTTGTTTAAACTTCTTCTCTATGAGGAAAATCTGGAAACTACTCCTTTGCTCTCATGTCTTCTCTTCTATTTATGTTACTTTTCTGCTTCAAAAGTACCCGGTTACTTATTGAACATTTCTGGAATCTTTGAATAAGATCAGATTCTTCAGTTGCTCACAATCTACAAAAAAATTAGGTGGAAAACCTATGCCAAGTTTTATGTAGAAGGGACATAGCATGACCATAAAAAGCACAGTCTATGGAGTCAGGCAAGCTGGGTTTTAATTCCAGCTCAGTTACTTAATTGCCTTTGTCAATGAACCTAAGTTACTTCCGATCCTAAGCCTCACGTTGCTCCATGCTAAAAAGGGAAGCATAATACTTAATTTAGAATCACTGTAAAAGCAAACGAGATAACATGTTCACAGAATTTAGTTTCTAGCACCAAGTAAACACTTAGGAACATTATTATGATCTGTTTATCCAAAAGCAAAGCTATTTATTAACTAAAAAAAAATTAGGACATTTTGGACAATATGAAAAAAAAATCCCAAAGAATTCTCATTAAACTCTGTGAAGGCACCTAGCTACAAAGAGTGTTCATGGCCTACTTCTTCTTTAAAGACAGTTGAAAAATGCCAAAAATCACAAATAGAATGTGTTTTTTATAGCTATTATGAATGTTTACAAATAATATTTATGTATATTTTACCAGAAAAAGGAAAATTAAGTAACTTAGGCACACACACACACACACACACACACTCAAGCACATTAAGAATAAGAAGAAAGTATGTGAGAGAAAAAATCTAATCCTAAGTATTCAAAAACAAAACAATATCAAGCAGTGAGATATCGAGTATGTAATATATTCAAACCTAAGTATGTGATGATAAGAGTATGATTTCAAGTGCTCAAATGCCTGGGTGTGAATTCTGGCTCTAAAACTAATTAGCTGTATTACCATGGCCTCCTCACCTAACCCTGTATACTTCAGTTTTTAATCTTTAAGTGGTATTATTAATCCTTATCTCATATGGCTGTGAAGACTAAATGAGTTGATACATATTATACTAATTTTCTATTGCCATGTAACAAATTCCCACATACTTAACAACTTAAAACCACATTTATTTATGAGCTTATAGTACTGTAGGTTAGAAGTCCTGCATAGGCACTTTGGGAGGCTGAGGTGGGAGGTTCGCTTGAGCTCAAGAGTTCAAGGTGAGCCTGGGCAGCATAGTAACATAGTGAGACCCCATCTCTAATAAAAATCAAAACAATTAGGCATGGTGGTACATGCCTGCAGTCCACTACTTGGAGGCTCAGGTGGGAGTATCACTTGAGCCCATGAGGTTAAGGCTGCACCGAGTCAGGGTCATGCCACTGCCCTCCAGCCTGGGTGAGAGAGTGAGACTCAGTCAAAAAAAAAAAATCCTGCACTATATGGCTATGTTCTTTGTTCAGGTCCTCACAGGGTTAGAATCAAGGTGTCACTTGGCTGAACTCTTATCTGGTCACTCTGGGGGAATATCTACCTCCAGGCTCGTTCTTGTTTTTGGCAGAATACTGAATTCTGCTCCTTGGGATAATAGAACTGAGCTTTCTGTTTCCTGGTTGCTGTTAGCTAACTGAAGGCTGCTCTCAGTTCCTACAGGCTGCACATATGCACTATCATGTGACCCTTTTCTACTTCAGTGTTAGCCCCAGAGAATCTCTCTCTCATTGAATCCCTCTCATCCTTAATATCTGACCTCTAGGCCTTTATTTAAAGGGCTTGTGTGATTAGATCAAGCCCACCTGCATAATCTCCCTATCTGGTTTGGGACTTTAATTCATATGCAAAATCATTTTTAACATAAACATAGCAACATAAACATAACATGATCATAGAAGTGTTATCTCACAATATTCACATGTCTAGGGTTATACAAGCACGGGGGTGTACATTAAGTGGTAGGGAATCTTCAGAGCCACTTTAGAATTCTACCTAGTACATATATGAAGTGTTAGAACAGTACTTGGCACATAGTAAGCACTATATGTGTGTTAACTATTATTATTATCTTGAGTAGCTGACAAGTTGATAAACAAATTTAAAAAACAGCAATGCCACAGTATTGGTAAGGGTGAAATAATAATATCCCAATGCAGCCTTAAAGAAATATAAATTGGTAGAACCTTACTGGCAGTCAAGTTGGCAATGTGTATGGAAGACTCAATACTTCCACTTCCAGGAATTTATCCTTAAAGGTATAATTAGAGATATGCATACACACACACACACACACACACACACACACACACACACACAAATTATGGCTAGGTGCAGTGACTCACACCTGTAGTCCCAGCACTTTGAGAGGCTGAACAAGAGGATTGCTTGAGCCCAGGAATTCAAAACCAACCTGGACAACATAGCGAGACTCTGGGTCTATAAAAATATGGAAAAAAATTAAATAAAAAAGAAAATGCTAATTATACTGTGATTTATAGTAACAAATACTTAAAAATAAACCAAACATGTCCCTTTAGAGGTTTGGTTAAATATCATGGCCTAGTTATTCAATGAAATACAATGTATTAAACACAAAACCAAAAATCAAATAAAACAAAAACACATGGTTTGGGAAAATATTCAATGAGATTATATGCTCATATTATTAGTAAAGAAATGACAGGTATAAAATTGCACGTACTGAATTAATCAGTGCACACTCCTTCCTATAGCGTGAGGTAGACTCTTGGCAAGATACGGTCACTTGACAAGGGTGGGTATATACCCTGACAAACCCCCTGAGATTGCTGTAGTTCAAACCAGACTGTTGATGACTATTTTTGGGAGGATAAGCATCTTTCCTGGAGTGTGAGGTGGGCTTTGACAAGACAGAGTCACTTAACAAGGTGACCCACCCACCAAAACAGCCAAGGCATGCTCAACAGGAAGACTTGGCACCATCTTTCTTAGTTCTCTGTGCTGCCTCTATTCATGCCTGCCTCAAAGTGGAAACAGTGTGGTATGAGCCCTCGCTCCTGACTTATAGTTCTCCGTTATGCTAAACTGGTTAGATTACACTCTCAGACAAGATTTTAGAGTATTATTTTTGTTTGTAGCTATAATACAAGGCATACTGGAATACGAAATATGTACCAGTGGGATGGGGAGTATGGAAATTAGAACACCTACAATGCATATTCTGGCATTATAAACCAGCTACGTGGAGGCCATTATCCTAAGCAAACTAACACAAGAACAGAAAGCCAAATACCACATCTTCTCACTTGTAAGTGGGAGCTAAACACTGAATACATATGGATGAAAAGATGGGAATGATAGATACTAGGGAGGTCTTGAGGTGGGAGAGTACGGGAAGGTGGACCGGAAGGCTACCTAGTGGGTACTATGCTCACTACCTTGCTGACAAGATCATGTGTACACCGAGCCCTTGCGACACACAATTTCCACATTCAACAAAGCTGCACATGTACTTCCTGAACCTAAAATAAAAATAGAAGAAAAAAATAAAACAGCTACTATTTGCCCCATTTGACAGGTAAGAAAACTCAGACTGAGAGAAATTGATTACGTTGCTCAAGAGATCCTATTCTGGAAATGGTGAAACCAGGTTTTGAAGCAACTGGTGTTTCACCATGCCTGGGATTCCTGGTGGTTTCTGAGACTCTGCATATATTTTTTAAAAATCTCCCCAGGAAATTTAATGATTAGCCTAGTGTAAGTCCTATGGTAGTACACATTACTGCTTCCCTATATAAATGAAGTCTAGTAGTAATAGTGCAGATTGCTTTTTGTTTTTTGGATGGAGTCTTATTCTGTTGCCCAGGCTAGAGTGCAGTGGAGTGATCTCGACTCACTGCAACCTCCAACTCATGGGTCCAAGTGATTCTTGTGCCTCAGCTTCCTGAGTAGCTGGGACTACAGGCGCACACTACTATATCAGGCCAATTTTTCTTCTCTTTTTTTTTTTTTTTTTTTTTTTTTAAGACAGAGTTTCACTCTCGTTGCCCAGGCTGGAGTGCAGTGGAAGATCTCGGCTCACCACAAACTCCACCTCCTGGGTTCAAGTGATTCTCCTGCTTCAGCTTCCCGAGTAGTTGGGATTACAGGTATGCACCACCATGCTCAGATAAGTTTGTATTTTTAGTAGAGACAGGGTTTCTCCATCTTTGTCAGGCTGGTCTCGAACTCCTGACCTCAGGTGATCCGCCCACCTTGGCCTCCCAAAGTTTGGGATTACAGGCGTGAGCTACCACACCTGGCCCACCAGGCCAATTTTTGTATTTTTTGTAAAGACGGGGTTTCACCATGTTGGCCAGACCGTTCTCTAACTGGTGACCTCAGGTGCTCAACCTCCTCAGCCTCCCAAAATGTTGGGATTACAGGCATGAGCCACCACACCCAGTCAACAGATATGCTTTTAATTGAGGGATACAGATATCACCACAAATTCAGATCGAAACAATTCTTCCCATTTACTTTTCAACCCAAAGGGAGATACACTAAAATTCCTAATTTTTGAAACTAGCATCTACCCATAGATTCTACAACCCAAGCTAGCTTCTTCTACCTCTTGCTTGCTATGACTACATTGATAAAAATCAATGTTCTCATTTAGGAATTTCCCTCCAGCCTTCTCAGAATCTTTCTTCCATGTCTTCAAATATACTTTCACCTTATATTCCCAGGACTGTTCAACCTACATTTACCTTTATTCTGCATCCATTTTTACCTTCAACAATCTGTCCCCATTCTTGTACTAGATTTTGCCAGTTAACCTCCAGTAATCAACCTAAGCCCATGATTATATCCAAGCTATATAGCAAGTGTCCTTGCAGTGGCCGGAGAGGGGGAAAGCACATATATACACACACACACACACACACACACATATATATATGTGTATATATATATATATATATATATATATATACACACACATATATATACACATGCACACACACACATATATAATTACATATCTTATATATGTAATTACATGTATACATACATATATGTGAAATTACATATATTATATAATTACATAAATATGTGTAATTACATATGTATGTAATATATGTATATATGCATATAACATATATATAGTACGTATTATATGTAGTATATGCATATATGCATATATGTAGTATATGTTATGTAATACATCTATATATGCATATATGCACATATACATGTATGTATATATCACCTGCGATATATGTAATATATATGTAATTATATATATATATTTACTTACATATGTGTATTACAGGTTTGGAGGTTTACTATTAAGTATACCTAGGCTCTGGGCAGGGCATTCAGTGCCTTTGTCCATAATCATAAAATCTCAACCATTGAATGTAGTAGTCTGCAAAACTTGCCTGGTAACAATAAACATTTAAGTCCCTTGTAGGGGATCCATCTAAGCTCTAACTCTCTGATTTTTAGAAAACTAACTTCTGTTTGTAGAAAAGTCAATGTAGCCAATATGCATTGTAGTTCTTTTCCAAAATGGCAATTTTAGATTTTTATCTTTGTATTCTGTAAGTGCTCTATCCTGAGTCAGTTGTTTCTTGTAACAACAGCATAAAAATTAGTAACTTACAATTTTCTATTGCTACTTTTAAATGCTAATAATCTCCTTACACCCTTTTAAGTCTCTAGGTTTGTTTAAAGTTACCAAACTGTCATTTTGAATATTTTTATTCAAACTCTGATTATTCTATGTCTTAATCATTTCTGGTTACCACAACAAAATATCATAGACTGAGAGGCTTATAAACTACAGAAATTTATTTCTTACAGTTCTCGAGGATGGAAGTTCAAAATCAAGGTGCTGATAGATACCGTGCCTGGTGAGAGACTGCTTTCTACACAGCCATGTTTTTGCTGTAACCTCATATGGCAAGAGGGCAAGGGATCTCTTCTGGGGTCCTTTACAATGGCACTTATCCGCCTTCATGACTTACTTATTTCCTCAAAGCTCCACCCTCTAATAACACCACCTTGGGGTCAGGATTTCAACATACAAATTTTAGGGGGTTCAACCATTCAGACCATAACATTCTATTAGATAAATATAGCAATTGTAACCATTTTTATCTTAGGAAAGCTAGTAAAAGAAATTGTATTTAATATACTTCTGAAAATGAATAATGGTGTATAGAATCAGTAATAATTCATTAGAGTTATTTATTTTATTTTATTTTTGAGAGAGAGTCCCACTGTCATCTAGGCTAGAGTGCAGTGGCACAATCTTGGCTCACTGCAGCTTCCATCTCCCAGTTCAGTGATTTTTCTCATGCTTCAGCCTCCCAAATAGCTGGGATTACAGGCATGCACTACCACCCTCAGCTAATTTTTGTATTTTTAGTAGAGATGGGATTTTATCATGTTGGCCAGGCTGGTCTCAAACTCCTGGCCTCAAGTGATCCACCTGCCTCTGCCTCCCAAAGTGCTAGGATTACAGGATATTTATTTTAAAAACCTAATAAGGTATCATCTCCTTGGACCAACACAGGACTTGTAAGGGGATGTTGGAGTAGAATTGAGGAACTTCTTTCTAACTTCTAACATGCACAACAAATACAATTTTTCAGTGCTAGAAAATATAAATCAAGTCATCTGTATTTCCCTCTGTTTGCCAACAATTTTTTTTCCATCCATATACTGTCAGAAAGAGCATTCTATATTATAGGGTGATTTTACAATACTGTTTATGATCACTTTTGCTTGACTATGTGAATGGGACAGACTCAATAAAGAATGTTCATAGTTACTGTCTTCTCCCTTAGTTTTCCTCCATTCCCTTTTATTGCTGCAGACATCTGAATGGGAGTAGCATCTTATTCTCTCTCATGATTTAGCTTTCCCTGTATGATCTTGCTTCTATTGCCATGGAATCATTACAACATTGCAATTTTAGTAATACAATCAGAATGTACTCCTGTAGAATTAGATTGTTGAAAACAAAATAGAATAAAACAATTCTTTTCTCTCTCACTGTCTCCTTCAATATTTCTATTTTTCTTGCTCTTTATCTCTCTCTTTCTGAGTCTTCTAGGCTTTGGGATTTTTTTTTCCACCTTATTTTTGTGTTTATTTAGATATGTAATCATACAATTTAATCTTTCTCTAATGACTTTGTGCAAGAATCTTCAGCACCTCAAGGACATAGAAGTATAAGTGTGAGCAAATGTAACACATTGACAGAGATTATTTACACTGATTTTATATTAAAGAAATCAATCAAACAGCTTTATAGTAAAACAATTTCTAAATAGTTTCCTGTAACTAATAAATACAAGGTACAACAGCATTTAAAAAAAAAATCAACAATAGCTTTCAGTCTTTCAAAGCTTTTCCATAATATTTCTAAAACTGCCAAAAGTCACTTGAAGATGAGCCTATCTCTAAACAAATAAAGATTACATTAGGCCTACAAGTAAGTTTTTAAGATGCAGGCTGCTTGGCTTTCAAACAGGGTCAACCCAGAGCCAGAGTCCTATAATCCCTCTTGTAGCAGGTAGTGGCTGTGATTTGACTTTCAAAAATCTGGAATAAATAAATTTAGGGTGAATTGTAGATAAAATAGTTATTAACTCCATGCCTCCCTTTTCCCATTAGTAAGTAAGTCCTTGAGAATGATCACCATCCATATATTGCCTTTTCTCTATCGAATTAAAAGAAATATTTCTTCAGAGTGATAAAAGAAAGCCTACATTTTCGTTGTCATTTTGCCACAGTAACACCACAAATGGCACAAAATATCTAGATGATTCCTATTTTAAATCTAATAGATAAGGTGTCTCCTTATTATCATCAAATAATTAACAAAGCTAGAAACCAGAAGTGGTCCTAGGTGAAATTCAGTAACAAAATTCTTTCAGGAAACCCTTTGACCTTCCCTCCACTTTGTCTTCTTTCTAAATTCTTATTCCCCAGCTACCACCCCAAAAGAACTATTGATCTCTTCAGCCCTGTGACTAGTTGGGTTTCTGACTGTAACTGCTCATCGGAGCCACTAAATCCTCCCTAATGGGTTTTTTTCTTTTTCCCATCAAACCTACCTTCTTTACTATAGACCCTCTGTTTTCTGATGAAATAACAAACTGATGAGGTGTCCCTTTAAAATGTAAGCCATATCTTGGTACTACACTACTTAAACCCTGTAGTTTTAAGTAACTGTAGTGGCTTTCATTTCACTTAGAGAAATAGCCAAAGTCCTTAAAGGCTCTATACAGTCTGGCCTTGAAGACCTATCTGATCTTGCCATCCACTGTGCCTCTCTTGGGCTTTGGCACACAGCATTCCTTTGTCCTGGACTGCTCTTCACTAAGAAACCCACATTGTTGGTTTCCTCACCTCCTTCATGTTATTACCTCTTGGTGGAGTGACATTCGTTCACCGATCAACTAAAGATGGAATGTTCTTGCTCAGTCAACTCTATAGTTACCATATCACTTAATGGCTTATTTTTCTCAATAGCATTTACTTCCATATGATGTTTATATATTCAGTTTATCTGTTTCTTCTTATTATTTGTCTACCCCTTCCCCTAATAACACCCAGTAAATAAGCACCATTAGAGTAAAATAAATAAATAAAAGAACAAAACGAAATTCGATGTTGCTTCTTTATCACTCCCCAGCATCTAAAATAGTCACAGGAACATAATAAAAGCTCAATAGATGTTTACTGAATAACGAATGGCCCTTAAACAAATGACAGCAAAATAGATCTCTTTTCTATGTAACAGCACAAATGACCGAAGAATGATACTCATATTCCCTTAAAAAAAAAAAAAAAAGGAGTCATTGATGTTCAGTGTGGAGGCTGACAGAATATGATGATATGATAAGGTAAAGGTAAGTCTGTTAGAAGCCAAAGCCATCTATAAGCTGGGGATATGAGGAAGCAGAAAATACAGAAACACAGGAAGCCAGTCAACAGAAAGACCTGGAATAAATATGCCCCAAGGAATTTCAGCTATCAAAAACAAGGGTGAGCACGATGTCCACAAGTGGCACAAGGAGGGTAGTTAGTCCCTAGTTTGCTACTTTCTTTAAAAAAAAAAAAAGTCACTCCAGACTTGATTCTTACTACCAGAAAGGCGTAGATAGGGCCACCATGCTGGTGTTTGATGTCACCTCTCTTTGATATCACATATTGTACAGGTGTCTTTTGTAAAACAAGTTTGTTTCCCCAACTGATGCATCTCTATTCAAGAGCATTTCAGATAGGGTGTTGAGCTGATGGAGAAGAGACTATTTTGTTTTCCTAGTTTGTTAACCTTTCTAAGTTATATATCTGAACCAATCTTGGGCTATCTAGTAGAGCCAGTTCAAGTTGGGATTAAAATTACAATGCAAACTAAAAATTGCTTCTTTGGCTTTGTAAACAAAATTAACAAGAGAAAGAAAAATGCAGATTCTGAATACAGATGGGACATTGCTCAGAGTTAGAGAAGATTAAATAAGGAAAGCATGGAGCAAAATAACCTGGATCCAGGTAACAGCTTTACCCTTTGGCCTAAGCATGCAATCTCTGGCTCTCCTCAGGTCATACTTCTTACTACCTACCGCCTCCTTGATTAGGAAGCCATTTATTATTGTACTTATGCTATCCTTTTCCTTCAGGTGAAAGTTTTTCTCCGTATCCTTGTTGCAAATAACATTAGACAAAAGAGAAGACAAAGGTGACTTTATGATTTTATTATGTCTACCTCGACTTACTTATCAAAGTTACCTATCAGTGTAGGAAATTTTATTTGCAACCCACAATCACTTTCACTATTTCTCTATATAGCTATGAAGAAATTGCTACTTTCAGAGGTTTAGTGATTCATCTAAATTGATGTAAACAAATTTTAAGAAACGTTATCATGCTACATATGACTGGCTTTCACTGACCATGTTGATACAGAGAACGAAGAGATTTAAATTAATATTTTATTCAATAAAAGATTTAGGGACTCCGGTTTACCATGTATAAAATTTATTCAGCCAGCCTCCTTGACATAGGACTCAAGTATTCCCTGTAGCTCTGCTAAATTGACTGGAAACATGATAAGGCATCTGAATTCTGCAGGTATCACCATTCCTAGCAACCAATTTGATTTTTGATGGACAAAGAGCCCCAGGAAAGTAGATGCCTTTATACTTGAGAAAAAAAGAAATCCCAAGCAAGACAGACATACCCTAATCAGTATGCTCTGGATATGACAGCTTGCAAGTGAGTGATCTATTTTGTTCTGAACTCTAACTCTGTCATTGACAGTACACAATTTACCAGAACAAATCAAATAAGTGTATTTGACTCCTATTTTGGCGTTTCAAAACACTAAGCCATATTTCCTTATGCAGCAAATTTATTCGTATTTTTAATTTTTACTTTTTCTTACAAGACACTGTTGTCAGAATGAGAATGAAAATAACGACTTAGGGTGGAATTGTCTTCAATGCTTTCCAACATCACGGGAAGAATAATTTCTGCATGAATATGATAATGTGGTATGCGTGGTTCAAAAATTTACAGCCCCCCCCCAACTGACTTTGAGACTTTGACTATACAGGCAGCAGCCAAATATTTCAATGCTCCATTGCTCCCGTTCCTGCTACAGATACATGTGACAGCGCTGCAGCTATGAGTGGAATTTTAAAGGGGAAGTTTGAAGAAGTCGACAGCTCCTCACCCTGCTCTTCTGTGCAGGCATCAGATGATGAAGTTTTCAGCTCTGACAGTGCTGAGAGTGTTGATAGTGTCAATCCGTTCACTTTTAATAATTTTACCAGTGAGTATCTAAAGCTCTGTTTCAGTTGTGCTCTAAATTGTGTTGCATGGCCCATTCTTGGGGGCTTTAGCTTTATTCACTGGCTTGTATGCGCTCTTAAGTTCTTCATCATACCAAAATGTTCGTAACACATGATATAATTTTGGTTCATTAGACTTCAGCAGTATACTTCTACTCATTTCTGTGGAGTGAGAATACAGGAGACAGAAATGAGTCCAATCAGAGGTAAGCAGACAGCAACTGAAAATAATTTAATGTGTGTCTTTAGCTTGCTGAAATAAATCTATCTTTTGAAATCTAATCAGTTACGCCATTTTGAACTGCTATAGCTTGGTCAACGAGTTGCAGAATATTTATAGTGCTGAATGTAATACATTTACTTCCTAGATGAGAAAATGATGTTTGTTTTTAAAAAGATTGCTTATGTGAAATCAAGGCCTTGAAAGCCTTGAAATCCTATAGTTGTTTGGACACAGGTAAAACTAAGACTCAAGGCCAGGTTCATGCACTTGCGTAAGGAAAGTTTTCTTCATGTATATACTTCTCCCAAGCAGTTCATGTGAATAACACCATCTAGCTTAGTATGATACGTTCTAACTTAAAATTCTACCCATTTTCAAATTGCATTCCTTGTAACAGATGCCCAAATGAAGGTTATGAACTAGTTGATCCTTTTCCAACAGCTCTGTGCTCATTCAACCTCAATTATTAAGGGAAAAGGAATCTCAAAATTATATTTTAGAAGAGTTAACGTCCAAAGCAAAATTAAATGAAGTGAAAGCCCCTTGCCTTCACCCACCCCTCAAGAGATGATAAGTGTAAACTTCCTTTTAATGTTGTATTCCACGAGTAAAGGTAAAAATTATCCAACATAAAAGGGTATCATTCAAGAGAGACTGTTTTCATAATAGTTTTTTTCTAGCATGATTTCTCTGGGGTATTTGTTTTTGGGGAGTTTAAACTCACCAAAACAGCCTTTAAAAATATACACTAGGCCAGGCACAGTGGGCTCACACCTGTAATCCCAGCACTTTGGGAGGCCAAGGCGGGCAGATCACAAGGCATGAGTTCTAGACCACCCTGACTAACATGGTGAAACCCCATCTCTACTAAAAATACAAAAATTAGCTGGGCGTGGTGGTTGGCGCCTATAATCCCAGCTACTCAGGAGGCTGAGGCTTGAGAATCACTTGAACCCAGGAGGCGGAGGTTGTAGTGAGTCGAGATCGCGCCATTGCACTTCAGCCTGGAGACAGAGTGAGACTTCAACTCAAAAAAAAAAAAAAAAAAAAAAATTCATACTAAAGTTCATCGAATGTAGTTCTGTGACCTGAGATCCTGTTTTTAATCCTCTTCTTTCTCCCCCAGAATTCAAAATTTTATTTGGTATTCATAATTCTCTTTCATCATTATTAGAAAAATTTAGAATAAAAATATACTATCTCTTGACTGAAGTAGAACCTTTTTTATTTGGAACTTTTAGAAAGTATAAAAAAGTAAGGAGGAGATAAAAGAACACTTGGGAGAAGGGAGAACACAAGAGCTGTTCTGAGGACATGATTCTCCAGTTACGTGGAAAGGTTATGGTCAGAGAGTGGAATTTCAGAGAATAAGTTTTGTTTGGGATTTTTCTAAAGACTTTTCACACCTCCCTCCAAGTGACTGTAACCTTGTGGATGGTACTCATACTGCCTTTTCCACTGAGCTGTTACCTGTGATGCCTAGAAGGGTTCTGAGCACTGGATGATGCTTGCAGTTTTTTTAATTGACTGAATGAATAAATTTCTGACAAATCTTAAAAGCTGGAGAGAATGGGTTCACTGGATATTCTTACCCTTAGACAAGTAACGATACATATTTGCATTCAAGACCCTTGGGAACACTATTTAAACCCTTTCTGTTTACTTGGGAGAGATCTTCTTTTTCAAGTCCTAGAGCACTGTAGGAACTGCCTACTACTTCTCAATCTTTTTTTTCTTCCTTTAGCCACTCCTAAAAAACATCCTCAGTTTAAAACTCTATATCTTTGAGATATTCCCTCATCTAGCAGTGCAGTGCAATGTTTTCCACACCCCTGTTATTTTTTTTTTTTTTTAAACCTCAGCATGCTTACAACCTCCTTGGTGTCTATGACTTTCCTAAAGTTACAAATTGGCTCTCTCCTGGAAAAATCTATCGCAGGACTTCTCTATGCAAAACACTTATTGATTTCTATAGCTTCTGAGTTCACAAAGTACCTATAATGTTCATTTAAACACCATCAGGACTTACAATTGTGGCTCAAGATGCTTTCCAGATGAAAGTGATGTTCTGGTGGTTTAGGGAGGTTTGAAAAATTAAAGGTCAGGCAGTTGTTCTGAGCACCTGAACAGTTCCCTGAAAGGTTAACAGTTATAGTGGAGAGTGGTTTTATTTTTTAATAACTATTTTGACATGTGGTTATAACTGCTCCACTTCACCATCATTACTCTAGTCTAGAGAGGAGAAAATACATATATATCCACTGTGGTCAGAGAAGACTTAGGCTATTAAAGAGAGCAGCCTCAAAGTTTGATTAGTTTTTTTCCTGTTGTGCTGTTGATGTACTTTTCTTTGTGAATTTTCAAGGGTTTTGAAGGAAACATTTGTCGATACTTCTCTGGAAGGGAATGGTGATATGCATCATTGAACAACTTGTAATTGAGTATGTAATCAGAGCCATGCCTTGAGATAAACAGTGGGGAGGAAGGGTAAAGAATAAACGGCAATATGACCTACGGAGGACTATCTATCACTACGGGTTACTTTTAGCCTGATGACAAATTCAACACTTTATTAATTATTTTATAAAGTTGGGCAGATTGAAGAAGAAAATTCATGTTAGTGCTTTTAAGAGGATCTAATGCTCTGTATACAATTGAGACAAAAACAGCAGTAAAGAGTCAAACCTCGTTTTGAATTCAAAGACCATAAGAACCAGCAGGACCATTGAGAGCATCCAGGCTGATTCCCTTATTTTGCAGATGTGGAGACTAAGGCCCAGGAAGAGTAATTTGACTAGAATCAAAATGTGAACTGGTGGCAGAGGACTTTAATGTAGATCCCTGGAGTCTACCTCTCTACCAGACCACAGGGCTCTTTGATGGTTCAGTTACAAGCCTAACTACTAAGTAGAGGGACACAAATCATCAAGTGAAAGACATGGCTGTATCTTTCATGTCAGCATCTCTTATAACTAGAATGAATCTATCTTTTGGTAAATGTAATTGTCTTCTCATTTCTTATTGTTTTTTTGTGGCTGTGGGACAGTGCCAGTAATGAGTTTATGAACAAATTCAATGAGCTAAATGAAATAGTGGGCAGAGAATTCAATTTTAGTGTGAAAGAACACTTTACTTCTCCTTTCTGTAAGTAAGTGACAGGGCAGACTGTTGAGACTTTCCATGTATGTCACTGACATTGATGGAAATATCTTACAGCAAACATGTTGTTTTACATTTACATGAAGGAAATTGGTTTGTCTTGGTGACATAATGCTACTTGTGATAATGTGAAAATGTTACAATGAAAAGTAAGTGAGATGAAGTATGCAGCATAAATCCGTAGCAGCAGCTAACAACTGAAGGGTTAGTTCTTTTATTTTAAAGGTAAAATCTTTGTATATATCACTTTTTGCCAGAGGGATTAATGAGTATCCTGGACTCCCTGAAATAAAGATAGTATCTTTCGATCTTTTGAACTCCAGGACCTTGCATTACTTTTTCAATAATTTAAGAATTCAGAAACCCACTTACCCTGCATTTCGATTGGACTCACTTAGTCACAGCTTCTGACTGAATGAAGTAATTATATTCCATTTTACCGGCTAGGGACAAAGCTAGATTTTATATTTGCTTGTTTGTTTTAATCCCCAACAAACTTCATTTAAATTTGGCTTTAAACTCAAAAGCACAATTGGACCAAATTTCAAATAAAATTTTGTTTATCTATAACAATGAATCTAGAAAAGCAACAATCACTGTGGTCTTTAACTCTTAAGTAGCTATCATGAAAAACTAAATATAGAGATAGTCCTGGTGATGTTAGTGGTACTATGGCTCACATCATTTGAAGGGTATGGCTTTATTAGCATAAGATCCAAATACATCTTAGAAAACCTCCCAATTTCCCACATCTATTATTTATCAGGATGCTGGTAGGTGGAATTGATATTGTAGCTGCATTTCATAGAGAGCACAAGAATTAAAGTTGCTATTAAATATGAAAGATACCATCTTCACGTTAGTGATCAAACATTTTCATCTGACAGTGTAATTTATCTACAAATAAATCTTAGACTGTTTGCATTTTATAAACCTCATGTTAGAGAGCCACATCCTTACTTTGAGGCCATCTAGGAGGGGTCACAGACAATAAATAAATGATTGCTCAACCATGAAATATCTTGGCTTGAAAAATGGATCCAAACTAATTTAGGTGATTAAAATTCTACTAACCATCTTCAAAGTAGCATCATCTTCTAGCTTTGGTTCAAATACCAGAGCTTGACTTGCTTTATACTTGTTGTTTATGATGGTGATGGTGAAATCAGTGCCTGAAGCAAATGTCCTTGTGTTTCTCAGAAGATTTTAAAATTCACTGTGCAGATCAGGCAGTCTGATGCTTTCTGACAGCTTGGGGGAAGAGTATTTGTGTGAAAGTGAATGCAGGAAGAATTAAACTTGGTCCTGCTTTTAAAAAAGAGAGACGGTGAGATTTCTAAATAGGTGCCAATAATATTTAATCCATTCACTCTGGGAAGTGCATGTTTGTATACATAAAAAAAATCCTTCTTTTCTGTTTGAAAAATGTGTAAATAAGCTGGGAATGTTTAGGGCCACAGAATTATTTATTGTACCATATGTTTTATATGTTCAGCTACAGTGATCTTGCAGGAACTGGAATAGTTAAATAAGTCTCAAAATTACCAAATTCCATTGAAAATTGGAATAAGGTTAAAAGCACAGTTTTTAAATGCAATGAAGAAAGAGCAATCAGAATAAATACAACAAAACAAAAATGTAACTTACTTTTCAACCAAAAACCGGCACATAAAAACTTGAAAAAGATCTTTTTAATGATATTTAATTTTCAAGTAGAAAAGTATTTTCAGTGAGTTAAAGTTACAATAGACTCTCAGTCTGTTGCTTTTGCCCTTATCTCATAAATGCTGTAATAAGGGAGTAGCAGCAAAGACTGAGTTATATAATTTATGATTCTAGACATTTGAATAAAATTTTATGAAATTAACTTGTATAGTGAACTCTTAAGTTTCTTTACATTCCTTAACATAGAACTGCAACAGTCTTAGCATTACTAAAAAAAAAAAAAAAAAAAAAAAAAAAAAAAAAAAAAAAAAAAAAAAAAAAAAAAAAAAAAAAAAAAAAAAAAAAAAAAAAAAAAAAAAAAAAAAAAAAAAAAAAAAAAAAAAAAAAAAAAAACAGGAAAGAAAACACCAACAACTCAACCTCAATTAAAACAATTTTCAAAAGCAACATGAAAGCTGGTAAATATTCCTAGATTGAGTGCAAAAAGCACTAGATATTTCCATGGTAAATGTAATTGGACCCATCCATTCTCAGGTGCATCCCATTAATTGTGTCATATAGACATGCAAAATATATAAACTGTTATATATTTTTATGCCATTGGATTATAATGTTGGTGGAAGTATCATGTGAGACAGTAAATGAACACATTTTACTTACAAATCAGATAAATAAAGTATATATATGTATATGTATATTTTTTTCCTTTTTTTTTCTTTGAGACGAAATGTGTCTGTTGCTCAGACTGGAGTGCAATGGTGCAATCGTGGCTCACTGCAACCTCCACCTCCCAGGCTCAAGAGATTCTCCTGCCTCAGCCTTCTGAGTAGCTGGGATTACAGGCATGTGCCACCATGTCTGACTAATTTTTGTATTTTTAGTATAGACACGGTTTTGCCATGTTAGCCATGCTGGTCTTGAACTCCTGACCTCAGGTGATCCACCCGTCTAGACCTCCCAAAGTGCTAGAATTATAGGCATGAGCCACCGCTTCTGGCTGCTATTTATATTTGATCTTGAAATTTGTTTTAATGCCTAACTCCCACATTTCTGAGAATATATATGCTTTAAATTTATCAGAGGCTAGGATATTTAATTCTAACTTTGAGAACCTTGGTTTGGAAGAAGTTGTGGCAATTAATATTACATATAATTTTTCCAACATAGCCTGTACTATTTTATGATTTCCCCCAAAGATGCTATCCATTATCTTCTTGTTATGTCAGATCTGACTTTCTGCTGTTTGTTGTTTCTATGACAACCATTATTCTGGCTTGGAGAGAATAGTATATATTCTGGATTTATATACATTTATATATATATATATATATATTTCAAGAACTCTTTGCTTACTAATTGATGATCAGGCTGTCCATTATAGTGGTCATTAATCAGTTAGAATGAAATGCTATGCTAAGATCATGGTTACATAACACAGATGTCAGCCAAGCACGGTGGCTCACACCTGTAATCCCAGCACTTTGGGAGGCCAAGGTTGGCATATCATGAGGTCAAGAGATCAAGACCATCCTGACCAACACGGTGAAATCCCATCTCTACTAAAAATACAAAAATTAGCAAGGCATGGTGGCGCGCACCTGTAGTCCCAGCTACTCAGGAGGCTGAGGCAGAAGAATCGCTTGAACCCAGGAGGCAGAGGTTAAAGTGAGCCGAGATCACATCACTGCACTCCAGCCTGGTGACAGAGAAAGACTCCGTCTCAAAAAAAAAAAAAACTTTTTTACCTAGAGATTTTATAAATAGGCATAAAAGTAGAGAGACTACAAAAGGAAACCTAGGGAGTAAACTTGACTACATAATTTATGAACATTAATAAGAAAAGTAGTTACATGTTTTTAAAATGCCTTTCAATGTCCAATAAACAAATGTTTCAATGAAAAATTAAAGAATGAAGAGAGTACAAAAAGGATAAACACATCCTACATTAACATTATTATTTTCAACAGAGTAGCTCTTCTGTAGTAGCTTTGTAGTGAGAGTATGGAAGTGGCTGAAATTTATGACGATGATTTTAAGCTCCTTGATGGCAGGACCTGTGTCCTATATTTCCCCCACATTGCTTAATGGGTATAATCAGAATAGCAAGTGTTATTGCACATTTTATCATTTGCCAGGCATTGTGCTCAATGCTTTAAACAAATTATTTCATTTAATAATTCTTACTTTAGTTTCTAAATATGTTTATTTTTGATTGGCATGTTCATGACTTTTTTACTAAAAATTCAATTGATGAAATGTTTTCTATCATCTTAAGCATCACATGAGTCACCTGAAATAGGCTACTTGTATAGCAATTATTAAGATGGTTAAATACAATTAGGGTCTTCAACAGGTTCAGGTTTATTGAAACAAATGTTTTCATATCAGATGTTCATGAAGATTCCAATTTATGCCTAAAGTATTGTCAGTATGAACTAGGTAACTTCCCAAACTCTTTAAATAGTTTCATCAAAATTCAGCATTCTCATTTATTAGTAAATTAGAACATTGAAATATTTAGAACTGATGTATTTAACATTTGTTTGTTTCTTTAAAAAGCTGAATTGTAGAAAAAAGTTTTAGCTTTAAGGGTGATTTTTAAAGTATTTTTTATGGTGAAAAAGTATAGAAAACCTACATACTGTGCAATTGGTTGAATAATCTTTGGAAAATCCACATAATTAATTATCACATAGTCAGCAAAAACAGTTGAATAAATATATCTATTGAGATAAAAATATATTCACATTTGTAAAGAAGTTGGCAAAATTATATTAATTTCATTAATTTTTGTAAAATCTTAAATATGTAGTATAATAAGATCCAGAAGGAAAAAGAAAAACACACATTTTCTATAGATGGTAACATTTAACAAGTGGTAGAATTCTGTGTGATTTTTAAAATCTCTATATATTTTCACATATTTTATCCTCACTAGATCTATTGTGTTGTTATCACAGTTTTCTAGAATTTTCCACAATATAATTACTGCTGTTATAACATACTTGTAGATTAATCTCAGAGTAAATCTCTAAAGGTAGAAATCATAGTTCAACGGGTATTGTTTTTAATTGCCCTCCAAAAAAGTTTACCAATTTATATGCCCACTTCTAGCACATGAGTGCATATTTCCTCAACACCGTACCAAAACTGGTTAGATATTTTTTTCTGTCTCTCTTATGTCTGTCTGTTTCTGTTTCTCTCTCTCTCTCTCTCTCTCTCTCTCTCTCCCCCTCTCTGTGTGTGTATAAATACATGCATATATTCACACATTATAGACCCACACACATACATAAACAGACCAGTATGACTGGTAAAAACATATACCAATGATTGCACTTGAATTTCTCTGAATACTAGGAGGCTAATTATTTACATATTTAATCATTTCCCTTGTGTGTGTGTGTGTGTGTGTGTGTGTATGTGTGTGTGTGTGTGTGTGTGAATTGCCTGTCCAGGTTTTATTATGACAGTGGTTTTCTTTTCATTGCTTTATAATATTAAGGATTAGTAATTTGGTGAATGCATACACAGTATCGTCCCTATTTTGTCATTTTTCTTCTAACTCTATGTTTGCTACTGAAATATATTTATACTGTCAAATATATTACGGATTTAGTTTTTAGGAACTGCTGCCAAGATCAATTATACACAAATGATTGCTTCTAGAATTTTCATAAATTTCATAAATTTCTATATGTATTTGAACCTTTAGTCCATTTGAATATTTTATTGGCATATTATGTGAAATTTAGAGATAATTTTCCAGTTTCCCTAAAATCATATATTGAATATAGTATTTTTATTTATTTTTAATTCTGTTTTTATGCTAAATTATCACATATAGTGTGATTAGTGTTTGTGGTTTTCTTTTTATTACATGCTCTAGTTATTTTAAAACCAAAACTAGTCTAGTTTTATATCATGGCTTTCTAGTAAATTTTATTATCTCAGATGAGAGTTCTCAATTTTCCCTAACTCACCACTATTAACAGAAAAACAGTACACTACCATACTCTTAAAGTTTAATGTTACCTCACAGGACTATTATTTAAATTTTAGAGGAATATTGTTAAACTACTAAACAAACTGTTGTTATGTCATTGGAATTACATCAAATATATAGATTAATTTAGGCAACACATTAGATATCTTTTTGTATTTAACTATTATTTTATGCACAGCAGAATTTTGTGGGTTTTTTTTTTCTTTTTTGCAGTGCATATTCCCTGTTAAGTTCTTAACAATTGTTGTCTCTAATATGAATGGGATTTTGTAATTACATGTTCTAAAAGGTTATTTTGGGTACTAGAAAGAATATAGTGCTTTAAAAATGGAAATGCCCCCAATATCTCACCTTTAATTTAGGCTATACTTCATCCTAAATTAAGGAGATATTAATTTCTTTAGTTTCACATAAGTATCTAATTAATCTGGCAATGTATGTGCATTAAGAGACCTTTAAAAATGTTCAAGATTGTCTTAAAATGCATTTTTAAATACATTTCAAATTCACATAGAGAGAGATAATAAGATGAAAATTATACAAGACAGCACTACCAACAACCCTCTTGGGTCTGATCCTTCATTTTAACGTTGAATGGTTTGGAAGCATCATCATTTAATCCTCACAAAACAACATACGAGGTGAGTAGGGATGGTAGTCCTACTAGAGATTATTTTTATGTGACAGACAAGGTAACTGAGATGAAAAGGGGGTAAGTAGCTTATCTAAGCCCACACAGGTTATAAACGCTGGGGTTAAAACTTAAAACCAGCTCAAACTCCAGTGTCCGCACTGCTAACCATTATAGTATGCTATACTTTCTACAAGAAAAAAATAATTTTCCATTTCCATGCCATATAACAAATAAAAGTGTTTTCAAAATCTTTAAAAAATTGTGCATTAAATACAAGTGATCCTTTAGTTCTTATCGACAGTATTATTAATTAGAATAAAATGACGGTATCACTGGAAGTGATAGAATTTGAGATTCTGATCAAGTTTAACCATCTATGCTGATTACCATTAAAATTAGTCTTGTAAAATGCTGAAACTCTCATGTCTCTGCTTTTAGTACCTTACATGACTGAAGGGATATGAATTCTTTACATATACCAAGGGTTTATTAAAATTCTATGTACATAAGGACTAATGGAGCACACTGAGTGTTAAAGACTACACTGAAGATGTATTGCTTAATCTGAGCAGACTGAAAAGGATGTTTCTGTCCTAAGGAACTTACACTGTACTTGAGAACCTCAGACTAATAGACGTGAAACCATGTGAAAAAATATAATCATCAACTAGTACATTGTATGGATTGGAGAAAAAATAACTCTCATTTCTAGAAAACTTCAACCTGTAGAAAGTACATCATTAAATGGAAGCAGATTTCATGGGATTGGGGTTATTAAGTTCATTCTTCAACAAAAATGTTTATTGACAATATCTGATTCTCAGTTTTAGGTAGTCAAAGTGAAAAAACAAGCCCAAACTGCTAACCAATTTTGAGTTTCCAGCGATTTCTGTCCTATAAAGGAAAACCCATTGATTTCTATTTTCTGCTTATAGAGAGTAATAAAAAGATAAAGGCATTGCTTGAAGTGGAAGAAAATAAAAACTCAAAACATGAGGTTTCAGGAGGCAAATAGACACAGAAGTTGACTGGGCCTCCTGTACCTTTTTTTCAAATGGGTTAAACAAATTATTCACTTTATTTTTTAAAAATTATTTAATTACTGAGGTAGGATAAAAGAGGACAACATTGCTCTGTTTAGCATCTCATATTCTATGGCTGCAGATTAACTTTATATTTATTTTTGTTTCTTTGTAGTGAATTTTTGTTTGGATAGCCTTCATCTGGCATTAACCTGCATTCTTTCTGTCTGATTACCAGACATGAATCAAAGAATACAACTAGCTCCTCTATCTTTAAAGGCTGAGATAAATTGCTTTTCTAACTTCTGGTGGTGTTTTTTTTTTTTTTTTTTAATTTAAATTATTTATTTAAGATAAAAGAGAGAGAATTCATTCAGTATTATGGCAACAAAGGCCTGTCAACATAACCACCTTCATTTAATTTCTTTTACTGGTAATACATAGCCACAAGCATTCTTTAATTTCATTTCTTTTACTTGGCATTTGTCGTAGCACTTCTTTAAAACAGTCAGAGTTAACGGTTATGATTATGTTAGTCAAGACTTTTTATTGCAAATGACCAAAGCCCTATACAATCTAACTTAGATAAAACAGAGATATCCTAGCTCATGTAACTGAGATAGTCAGGGGTAGGTCACATTACGCCAAAATGAATTGGGGATTTAAACGATAACCTCAGTACTTACCCTGTCCACTAAGATGGATCTTTCCTAGAGAGATAGTTGGGCCTTGTTGCAATGGCCCAACTTTTGTATTTTTAGCCCCCATGCAACAACCTCCCCAGGGATTCAGCTCCCAGCAGGCAGCACCCACTTTTGATCTCTGGTGACTTACACTAAATCTTCCTTTGTGCCTCCAGCCTGAGGGATGGCAGCATCTACCCACTGTTGCTAATATCTGAGTTTCTTTTTTCTGTTTTTTCTGGGGTCTCAGCGTCTTCAAAACGATTGTAACTACTTCCTTGTATGAAATTTCTTCACACAGGAATCATTAGACCAGCTGGCATGGACTCTGTTTTCTAAACTGGAACCTGACTGATAACCCTACCATCGGCCACATACCCTTCACTGAATCAAACACTGTCACCAGTGGATGAGGTCCTTTGATTGGCTGTCTCATTCATTTCTCCATTGTAGTGGTAATAAGAAAGGAAACATGGAATATGTTACTAGAAAAAGTAGGAGGAAGGAAAATGTGTTGGGCCACCAGTAACAATGGATACCGTATTAGTAATTCATTTTGATCTCGTAGTTCATAAACATGAAAAAAACGGAACTAAATATTGTTCAAGATATCATTGCAACAAAATCATTTGTAAGTGAATAGTGGAAATTACTCATAGCCAATTGCTTATTAAATTTATAAATATTCTATCACATTATGTTCTATTGTTTTCTTTTTCTGGTTAATAAAAAAACTAATATATTGAGGATATGTTGTAAGTCCCATGATATAAAATAAGTAAAATGTTTTACCTATTTTCACTATATAGTATAAAATTGAAATTCATATGCCCATATGAGAAATGAAGAGATAATGTTAAGTAATTTGTTCAAAGTCACAGAGATTAGAAATTTCAGAAATATGGCAACCTCTGTTTTTTGGTACTCCAGAACCTAAGCATATGTTATTACATCATCATGCCACTATTATTTCTCTCTTGATCAGTGTTGAATCTGCAAGTCTCTATATTTTTACTACATCTTCATTTAGGACTTCTTCTGTATTCACTCTATGGTAAAATCACTTTATTATGAAGGCGTCTATTGTGAAGTCTATTTACAAATAGACTTATTTAATAAAATTCCCTCGTATAATATCCAGAATGGGTATTTTTTTCCTTTATTTACACTTTATACTTGACATTGGCATTTTGTGCTCTATGGTGTTACAAACAGACCAATTTGGGTTCAGACTAATTACACAATTATATATGCCTTCTGTCTGCCACAACATGCAGTGCTTCTGAGGTACAGTGGAAGTACTTAAACACGTATATATACTTATTAGATGCTGGGCACTTTCTGCAGGGGACTATTTGGGATACTGCTAACATCTAGTTGTGGCAGAAAAGATACAGACATATTCTTATCAGGAAGCCTGTGGTTTGTTCCACATTTTATTTTTTCTTTTTCTTTTCTTTTCTTTTTTTTCTTTTTTTTTTTTTTTTTTTTTTGAGGCAAAGTCTTACTCTATCACCAGGCTGGAGTGCAGTGGTGCAGTCTCAGCTCACTGCAACCTCTGCCTCCCAGGTTCAAGGGATTCTCCTGCCTCAGCCTCCCGAGTAGCTGGGATTACAGGTGCCTGCCTCCATGCCCAGCTCATTTTTGTATTTTTTGTAGAGATGGAGTTTCACCATGTTGGCCAGGATGATCTCGATTTCCTGACCATGTGATCCTCCTGCCTAGGTCTCCCAAAGTGCTGGGATTACAGGCGTGAGGGACCGTGACTGTTAACTCAACTTTTAGTTAATTAAGGGAAGTGCTGTGGACTGCTTAATTAACTAAAAGTTGAGTTAACAAATTCTGTAAAGGTCTCCCTCTTTTATTCCTATCAGTGGATATCACGTTTTCTTTTTTTAGGATCAATTTCTATTTTCTGCAGCTGAACATGAAAGTACACTGACTAACATAGTCTGCAGTTGAGCTGTGTTCCCAGGACCATCTGTAAGAATTTATTCATTTCCTGGGAATCTAATCAGTTTTACCAGTAATTCTGTTTTCTTTGTAAGATTAAGGAACCCTACAATCAATTTTATATTTAAAAGTTCATAGTTGTTTGAAAAATTTGTGAGCCCCGTGTCCAAAAGCCATTCTGTACTTTAAAATACACTTCCCTGAATAATTTTCTTTTATGCACACACAAAAATTTTTATGTAAAAGCATGGATATCATCATATCACAGACTTCATTTAATATTTTTTACTTTCTTTTTTTTATTTTTTGGCTTGACTTTTTCATCTTCTTCCGCTCTGTTCTTCATTCACATCTCTTGCCCCTGTGAGTAACTCTTATTGACAACATAATTTTTATTCTTTCATGTATTTTAAAAATATTGAATAGTCATAAACATGTACATATTCTATGAGGATTTTTTGGTCAAAAAATTGACCATATTTTCTATGAGGGTTTTCTGTCAAAAAAACCAGATCATATTTATACATTTTTCTTCATCCTGGTTTTCTCGTTGGATAGCACCTTATGGAAATTCCCTAAGCTATTTGTCATAGCTATGCATTAGTAACTTTTATTTGTTTAATAATTGCATAGTGTTACAAAGTATGAACATATAACAGTTTAGTCTCTCTTTCCTATATGGATGTTCATTTGTTTCGGGTTAGTTTCTATGCTACTATGAACAAGGCTGTAATACATGTTCTTAAAAAATATCCTTATAGACTTGTACTTTACCTTTTATGAGACAGAAATTTATGGAGTAACACTGACTTAATAGATATTAGCATATCGCTTTTTCCAAAAGGCAGTAAAATGCATACTCCTATCAGCTTTGGATAAGATTATACTTTTTCCCATAAATGCCAAGTAACAGGTGTTTGTTTTTCCATTAACAAGAGAAAGCCTCTGCCCTCATGATGTCTACATTGGTAATTAAGATGGATAATAACTAAATATTCCAAAATGTCACAAATCTGCTGTGAAGAAAAATAAGGTAGGGTGAAGGAAAAGAAATGGGGGTAGCCATTTTAAATTAAGATTTTTGTAAAAGGTCTCTCCAAAGGGAATATTTTGGGGACCGATGAAGTAAAGAAGTGGACCATGCAATATCTGGGGTAGGACGAGGCTTCCAGAAAAAAGAATAACAAATATAAGATGTCAGAAAAGAGCTTGACACTTGTGTGAGACCGAGTAGGAAGTTATTGTCAGGTAATGGAAGTGAAAGATACGGGGACTTGGCAAAACATGGTAGCCGTGGAGATGCTGGGAAGTGGTCAGATTCAGGATCCATCTGACCACTCTGAAGGCAGAGCTGAAAGGCAGTACTGATTGGCTGTGGGATGTGAGAGAAAGAGATTAACATGAATCACTTACAGGCTTTTAAAAATAAGCGTTTTATTTTCAAATAATTTTAGATTTTTGAAAAAGTTGCAAAAATATCACAAAGAGTTCTCATGCACCCTTTGCCCAGCTTCCCTCAGTGTTAACTTCTTACATAACCATAGCACACCTGTGAAAGTAAGAAATTATCACTGGGTACTATGCTATTAAACAAGGTACAGACTCTTCAGATTTCACATCTTACCCATGAGTGTTCTTTTTTTGATATAGGATCCTATCAAGGATACCACCTTGAATTCAGTCATCATGTCTCCTTAGTCTCTTTGATCTGTGACAGTGTCTGTCTTTCCTTGTTTTTAACAATCCTGCTGTTTTTTTGAAGAGCATAAGTCAAGTTTTTTTAGAATGTTCCTCAATCTTAGTTTTCTCTGATGTTTTCTAATGATTAGACTTTGGGTAAGGGCTTTTGGGAAGAACACCAGAGAAGCAAAATATTATTCATATTGAATATCAGGGATATATAATATCAGCATGATATATCACTAGTAATAGTAACATTAGTCGCTTGAGATAGTGTCTGCTAGATTTATCCACTGTAACATTACTATTTTTACTTTTTCATACTCTATTTTTTCAACAATTCACCAAACCCAGCTCACACTCAAAGTCCATGGTAGTGATCAAGCTTCACTTCCTGAATTGAAGGATCTATATATGTTACTTGGAAATCTTTTGTAAGGAACAGTTTTTCTCTTCTCTCTCATTTACTTGTTTACTCAGTCATTTATTTAGCTCCATATAGACTCACAGATATTCATTTTTTCTTGGAACTATTATAATCCAATACTATCATTAAAATTTTAGAAAATTGTTTGCACATTTTTGAACATGGGTAATTGAATGGAAGAGTCCCATGGTCACCACCTCAACTATAAATAGTCTAAGATTAATTTGGTTGTAAGAACTCTTGTCCACTTTACTGAAATAGAATGACTAAGTGCTATTATTCTTTTGGAAACTTTTTTGCCATGTAATAATGTTTCTTATTTCAACACTTATTTGAAAACAATGGAAATTCATTTTTGCTGTTTAGTAGATGAGTTGATTATGGGTTGCATACATTTTTGTTAGCTGTACTTCAACTTGCATGTGGAGGTACAAAAATTGGAGTGGTATTGATATTTTAAAAAGAATTATAAATAGAATTAACATGACTGTCAGTTGTTTCTCCTCTTAAAAATATAGGGTCAGCTCTACATAGCAGATTGCTCTCTCTGGCTAGATTTCATTGTCCCGGGCCCTTTGCTCTGTCAGGAAGCTGTCCTTGAGAGTAGATTATGTTTGTGCTGGTTGCAGGCATATTAATTTTGCAATGCTGTAATTTGAGATGCAATTGCAGATTCAATTAAACTGTTTCACTGAACTTACAAGTTTTATTATCACTTGAGAAACACCAGACAATTACTCCACTTGTCTTCATAGACCATCATTCCTTTTTGACATATTTAAGCTGTGATGTGCGTCAGGCTTCCAGACAAGTAGAAGTCGTCAATTTAGAGGTCTCAAATTCTGTGATTCTGGCAGGAACAGGTTTATTCTGAAAACCCCAACACTGGCAAAAGAGCATTTTTTTAAAGGCAGGAACAAGATGACAGTCTTTTAAACAAGTTCTATTTCCTTATAACTTATCATTGAATCATCTATTAAAATATTACAAGCTGATTTCATAGTTTAGTCAGTGCTATCATTGGGATGGGACCTTCAGTGATTTCAGTGCAGGACAACTTGGCTACTGACTGAAATATGCCAACAACAGCTATATGCCTCACTGACCTACTAAAGGTACCCTTTTAGAGAAAATGTTGAAAACATGAAAGAGTGCCTTGACCATTGCCACTCAAGATGGCATCTGGGATTTGTAGGACAATTTGTAGTAATTTTCATGGGCAATCAGGAAGCCAAGGAGGCCGGAACAAGGAGAGACTGGCTTTACTTTCTCCACTAGGACTGCAGTATTGAAGGAATTTCCACAAGTTAAAAAATGGGTTCTCCTAGAAGAAAATCTAGGCAAAACCATTCAGGACATAGGCGTAGGCAAGGACTTCATGACCAAAACAGCAAAAGCATTGGCAACAAAAGCCAAAATAGACAAATGGGACCTAATCAAACTCCACAGCTTCTGCACAGCAAAAGAAACAGTCATTAGAGTGAATCGGCAACCAACAGAATGGGAAAACATTTTTGCAGTC